>PNEQ01015713.1:0-24001 GCA_003012365.1 Medauroidea extradentata
TCAGCAGCATAACTGAAATATATTTTAAAAAATAAAAAATTTAAAACAATTTAAGAAATTAACTGTGTGTGCAGCTTGAGAGTATGACAAATATCGCATGCAGTGACATGCAAACGCACCCAGCTGTAGATGTCATCGAGGGCTATAATGTCGTACTGCAACATGAGGGCAGCGACAGAGAAGAGAGAGGCAGGTGTCTGGTCCTCCGCAGTATTCTGGTAGAAGCAGAACTTGAAACCCAGCACCTCGCACAATATCTTAGGGTCGGGCATGTACGACCGTAGCAGAGGAATGAAGAACTGGTGTTGGTCTAGCCGGTACTCAAACGACTCCAGGATTATGTCTAGCACCCTGTTGGGGTCCAGGTTGAAACAACCTGCAAGCACAGGCACAACGTACGCTACAATATATTTAGGGTTTATTTAATTTAAAAAAATAATAACTGCGGGAAAACAAAAAGACAAACGGTTATAACCTGTAATAAACAGACACATACCAACATTAATTTCCAATAAATATAAAAAACAAACAGGCTGTACTTTTGAACATTAAAACAAAACTCTTTTAACCGTTGGACTTAACAATACATAATACTAAATACAGCTATTGAAAATGATTAACTTCTTATAAAAATGATCACGTGTGGAATTTGTAAACTAGGCTTTAAAAATTCAACACACTCATGACTTTCGAGCCTCTCAAAATAGCTTTAAACAGCTATTACACTGTAACTCCAAAAGTTGCCACCTTTATTTATAAAACTAAAAGGACATGTAGACCTTTACAAAAAAATATACCAAAAATAAAATTTTTGTTTCCCAGCATAAATTCCAAAGGAAAAAGACTACAACTAAAACTTTGCACACCAGTTCGCACATTGTGAATAAAGGTGATACATAGGGAAGGAATTCTGATCATTTGATTCCCCTAATTAGTACTGGTATCTAAAGAATTAATAATCTAGGAAAAATTATATTTCCTTCAATTTTGATTCTCTCCATATTCTCATTTATTTACTTTAATAAGATATGTCCGTAGGGATAGGTATTTTTATTTTATTGACTCGATACGGTATTAAAAGTTTTACGTCTTTCACGAGACAAAATTTTTGCGAACCAGAGATCACAGCCAGTTTCTGTAAATATTTCATAAGTCCCTAACCTCTGAAGGAACGTTACAATTTGTTTTCAACTATTTAAAACACATATATTTTAATCGCATTAACAGTTGCAAAATGCATAAAATAAAAAATAAAAAATCATTGGCAAGTTTGTAAAACCAAGACACGTGCTATTCTTAATAGTTAACCTTGATGACTCATCACTTAAGTAGATAAGTCACTTTTGTCTGCCACCGATGCAGTAAATATACTAAAAATTACTTGCAATTTAATTCAATTAGCATTAAAATTTGTCAGCTTTAATAATTCATGTTAATGATGATACGTTTTGTGGCGTGGTACCATGAGACAAAAACAATATAGGCCTACAAGCAAATAAAATGCATGTAAAATTAAAACCTTGCACTCATGTGGATGCACAAATAAACTTCACGTTCAACAAAATTTATTACAATTAAGTCAAAAAAATTACTGTAGTCTTAACTGCTGAGATTAACCTTCCGTTTTAGACAACACTGTACGGCACTTGCATAACATACAAATACACGAATAGCAAATGTTGGGACAGAAAGTTTCACATAGTAATCACAATCCAATAATCGAGTACAGTAATTTCTTAAAATTTTATTTCAATGTTGCAAAAGTAAATAAATGAACGTATTGTAATGAATTTTGTAAATTTGGGGACCTCATAATTTTCTTGCCATTGCCGAAGCTTAATGTCAGTAATTCAGTTAAATTTTTTATGGTGGTTCAAACCTCGACTCTTCAAGACTGGGTAACTGGTCTCAGGCAGCATTGTACCATAACTATGCTCAGGTATCAATTATCACCCTGCTAAACCAAGCAAAAAACATAATATATGTATTTTTATAAAATAAAATACATCAATGGAACTCTTATCTGTGACTCATCATGTACCATGTATATTTATGTCAAATGAGGAATAATTATCAATTTGTCACTAGTCGGCATGTAAAGATAGATAATTTAACTACAGTCAATGTTAAATTATTATGAAAAGAAATAGGATCATAATATAAGTTTTGTCTGGGTGCAGTCCATTAGTAAAATTTAAATAAGGATTTTCTGTACTTTAAGTGTAATTATCATATGGATAGTTGGCAGTACATGTAACCAAGGGTGGCAAACTAGGTTCATCAGAAACCAGCAGTGTTTGGACTCTGATTGACCATCATGTTATTTCCTGCAACTTTGCTGAGTGACTTTTGTGTGTCAAACTAACAGTTAAATAATTATACGTATATTTGTGATATGCCTACCAAGAGTGTGGAAAGGTCATCAACAGATATATAGGCATGGTGCCTCTGGTATGTAGGTTTTTTTCCTCAAAGGAAAGAGGGGGGGGGGGGATGTTTGAATGCACCAATGGCAAATTTCCCATCAGACACTACTAGTATAAAATACTTTAATTTTAATTATTGATTTTATAGAAAATGAAAATATGGCAGATATTCTATGTAATTTTGAAATTAAATAAATATGGAATTATTGACAGTTAAATCCTGCACCCAGCATCACTGTTAGGTTTCTGAGGACAAGTCCTGAGTCCCACCATCTTGGGGATGGGGACGGGGATGGTGGTCAAAAAGATGAGTTCGCCGGTTGTAGATGCTGGTCTCTGTCATTTTTGTTTGGTACCCAGTAGAGAGCAGTCGCGCTGTACTTACGTAGGTGGTACACGAGAAAGAATGTTCTGCCTCAAGAAGAGGTTGGGAGCGGGGGCCACAAATTGATGAATTTTCTGAGTTTAAGCTGTGCTGATACAGTTGTAATTGAAGCACGTGCCGATATTTGTAGTTTTAGTTACAGTTACATGGAAGCGCATGTAACAGTAAGTGAGAAGAGAAACAAGAGCAATAAATCATCAGCTAAGCCAGTATGCAGTCTTTACTTTAGTAGAAAGCCCCAGCGATTTGATGAAAATAACCCCAAATGCTCTACCGCTGACTATGCTGCGGCTGATAGTACCACCACAGTGTTCACAAAGAAACCGCAATCTCACTCAGAAAAATACGAGCGCACACACCTGACGTGCTAATGGCGGCAGGCTTAGTGGACAGCATTGCCAGATTCACAATTCCGGAGTTGCCACATTATCTACTTCCCAGATACAAAGGAGTTAAGTAGGTATTCTCGATCCCTCGTCAGAGGTTAGCTAGGTTGCGATTGAATGCTTCAAAATAAAGGCTCGGTTCACTTTCTGGAGGCAAGTATATTTCACTCGAACGACTAGTTAAACAACTCTCCTCCAGACTAACATTGTGAATTATTATAACCGATATACACCGAGACTAGTCACGTGCGTCGGTATCCATAGGTTCGTTACCTATCTTAAATGTCATTACATATTATTGTCATCTTCAGCTTAATTTATTTGATAAACTGCTGCCATTTAAAATTTACATTGTTCATAACTACCTAGAATTGAAGTAATCGAGAATCAATATATCGAGAAAATTATGACTAATCAAGAATCGTAAGAAAAGTGGATCTGTCCCATCTCTAGTGACATGCTTACCTGGCTCTCAACACTCTGCTGTTCGTAAGCACCATATGTATAAATTTGACACAGGTACACACACCTCTTTAATGAACAGATTTAAATAATTTTCTTTATGAACTAAAATGGAAACTGACACATTAGAAGTGATTTTTATCATTTTTATCATCACGTTACTTTGCATGTTCATACTTAGCTCGAGATACAGTACATAGTTCTCTTAGCCGGCAGTACACTTCAAGGAAGAGAGGTGGAACTTACCAATCAGAGACTTTATGATTTCCAAGATGTTTTGGACAGTGACATTCTCTGAAATTTCCTGGTTCAGCTCCGTGATTAACTTGGCATACCCTTCACTTTCCTCACGAAACAAATTAAATTTCCGCTGCTTGTAGCTGTAGGCAAAAGAGCACACTTAGCAAGTCGTAGCAGTAAAAGAATGTTGCATACACATAAAACTACTATTTGAATACAATATATTGTAATGTACCTACAGTCGAGCCCCGCAACTACGACATTAGCTACTACAACAACGCAACTACGACAGTCTCAATCCCCGTCCAAAAATATTAAATTTTTTATAATTTACAAGGAAGAAAATTGAAAAAATTTAACATATTGCAAGCAGATTAAAAATACTCTATGTTCAGCAAAAATTCAGCAATAATTTGAGACCTGGAATTTTTGCAAATGTGAAAGTCTATTGTCATAAAACGCTAAATTCTCTGGGCCAGGCGAGCGCCTAGATCCTCGGCGACGTGGCCAAGCACATCAGCCCGCTGCTCCGTCCTTTAGGCCTAGACCCTGTGTATAAGTAGTTGGCAAGTGGGAGAAGAAGTTTGCCCGGATACTCGGACAAAGGAGACAGGACAATAAGAACACACCCCCTCTCTCTCTCTTCCTCATGCAACCACCTTGTACACAGACACAACAAGCTTGCAACTCGTGAACGAAAAGAGAGAAAGACAAAGGCCAAAGTACCGATGCCAGACACACTGTTGTCAGGCCGTCCCAAAAAACTTCTGCTCATCTCAGATGACAACATGGCTATATAGAACGAGAAATGTGTGTTCTGACTGAATAACTGTGGACATATTCAGTTTCTTCACTAATAATTATTGTCGCACGCTGTGCAATACCTGAGACACACACATACAACTAAATAAGAAAGTTGTGTCACGTACAAACAGGAGGGGAGGGGAGGGGGTAAGCGACCTTTTTTTTTTCTTGGGATGAGCCTGGACAGCTGAATAGGAAGAAAAAAAAAAAAACAAAAACAAAAAAAAAACGGATTGGTGGGCTGTGTGTGAAAATGTGCATGTCTAGCTTTAGTATTGCTTTTCTACGATTTATCTGTCTAGATTAGGTAGCATTCAATGTAGGTCTGACACACGTCCTATAGGCGCACTGCCGGAATAAAATCACAAACTTGTGACTTTGCTCAAAGTCAATATGGACACATGCACCCACTTCTGTTACTACTGAATATTGGCTTTGACCTTAACTTTGTATCGCCGCACAAAACACAGTTCACGACTAGCACGCTCATATTTTACCAGTCCCGGGAAAGCGCATAAATTATTTAATGTGTGCCACAGTGTGAAAGGGCACATGTATTCGACAGTGTATCACAAAGCCAGTACTGTAATTATCTTAAAATTTTTCTGGGAAATTTTTCTTTTTCTCTTAAGTTTCTTCCCAAAAAAGTATTTTCCATGGTTGCCCTGGTTGATTCACAGCAAACACTTGAAAATAACTGCATCACACTCAGATACAACATGTTGAAACCACTGTACCCAGTCGGGAATAGAATTATCATGAGAGCACACATGCTTTGAAAAAAATGCTACACTCCCAAACTGATTACTACATGTACTACGCCAAAAATAACGCAATATTAACCTCAACTCTTTGTCTTCGTGTGCAGCAAGTTGTGTTAATAACACAGTGGTTCCCTAATCCCTAAGTCTTTGGTCTTGCGACCCTCTTTTGGGTACAACTTTAAACCGCGATCGCTTTTTGTGTACGATTTTTAACCGCGACCTACATTTCAGGAAGTAATATTTACTCACATATTTGTTATCTCAGTAATTTGTATTAATTTACATTTTAAGTTCAGTTATTAGTTTAGATCTTCATTTTTATATTTTTCAGTTTCATCAAGTAATTTTCTGTCTTTTGAACTTATTTTGAAAGCCTGTCGCGACCCCCAGTTTGGGAACCCATTTGTTAACAAATCGGTAATACATTTTTATTTTAAGAAGCACACTAGTGGAGAATGCCACTAGAATAACTTGCTGCATTTTGCACAGTAGCGCATTATGATGGAACAGCAAACACTGTCTCCATCTTAGTTCTCATGATGTCCGCCTCCGTGTTTTTTTTGACTTCGTACCTAGATATCTGATGTCGTTCATCCGCAGCATGGCAGACGCCACCAAGTACGTCGTGAGGAAGGATCTAGGCATACATATTGCTATGCAACACTGTCTATACACGCCACAGGACTCATCGCTCACACTCACTGTGAACATTTTTGGAAACTATTATAGGCATGTTTGGTATAAATTTCTTCAGAAAAATTATGTTTATTAAATGAAATCATTATTACTCTCTTGAAAATTGCCTGTTTTATGCCGGTGACAGTTTAACACGAACTTAGACAAAACAATATTTTTAAGGGATAGAAGTTTGGTAGTTCGGAAACAGGACACCTAAGTAACTACGACAAATTTCTCGGAAACCATGGCTTGTCGTAGTAGCGAGGCTCTACTGTATTTGTAAACAACGCTACTTGACCCTAGTGTACAATGAAACAATCGGTTGATATGATTCATTATCACAACTGTTCAATGAAAGATTTCTTTACATTTTCCAAAACAAACGAAAGATCAACAATTCTAATACCAATTAAAAACTAGTAAAAACAATGTTTTAACTATACTGTTAAAATTGTACATGCAGTTTTAAAACAAACATATTGTTAATAATATTGCTACTGAAATCAGGTACTCACTAAAGTTTTGTTTTCACTTTGATGAACTTTGTATAGAAACCTTTATTTTTCAACGTTCCACAATCCTGGAGTGTATCAATCTCTAGACGTTCTTTAAGCAGCTTTTCCGACAAATACTGAAATAAATGAACAAATAAACTACTGAAGTGAGGATACCACTCCCAATATTATCTTCTCAACAGCCAGCAAAGAAGAGCACAACTTACAACAAATGGCAGGTAAGGCCAGCAAACACGCTGACTTGCTGAAATTATTCAACAAGGTACGGCTCAAGCAAGTCACGCCCCTGGTAATAGGAAAGTATCGTAACACAGGAGTGTAGATAAGGGGAATGTAATGTAATGATGGTAAAAATACCCACCTTTTCACATTCTTTGGCGATGAAGCAAAACCTGCTTCGATCATCCGTGTGGCCTTCCACACTTGACGTTTCTGCATCTATCACGCTGAAGACATCCAATATGAGAGATGGCATCTCGCAGTGAAGCACCTGGGGACATAATGCTGTGTTAGTCATTAGCCCTGTGCTAACAGTCTACATTTTGAATACCATTTCTAATAATTTAAAATTCGTATTTAATATGAACCGGGTCATCAATTCTTGAAATTAACAAGTACTCAATTTTTTTCGAAGTGTGAATATTGATATCTAAATAAACACAGATGACCATGTGCAAAATAACGTACCACATGCAGTTTTGATGATTTCAAACTACTTGTTATTTGCGACTCGCGGCATACAATTCTCCAATATAGCAAAACGACTGTGCTTCAATCCGGACGTTCTATGATTTGGAAGTATTTTGACAAATAGAAAACAAATAAGCATGAATCTGTTAGCAAGCTGTTCAAAAAGCACTCGAAAACACCAAGTCATAAGTATTTTTGTTTTTCATAATTAGAACTTCACATTCTCTGTAAAATACACAATGCCTTAGGTAAGTAAAAAAATAAACACTTCCGTGTATTTTATTATTCCATTCACCACACGCAGAATTTTAGAACATTTATGTGTCATAAATATTTTCTTAGCAAAGTAAACAAAGGCTTAGTAAAACATCAATATGAAAATAAATGCACATTGCCCGTATACATATTTCTCTATAGCAAAGATTATCACTTGCTGTTAATGATCCATCAAATTGCCCACGAACATATTTACCTGGGTCTAAAAAAGTCACCCATTGTAGTGTTTTATTAATTTAGGTATTTACTTTTAAAACAAATTTGGGAGGCAACAAGAGCCAAAGGCCTTGCGTGTTGCATCTAGTACAAGAACACAAAACAAAGACATAACAGGACATACTAGTACAATAACAAGATACGAAAACATGAACAAAAAAACAATTTTAAGGAAGGTCATCACTAGCTACATAAGAATGCTGCCCCCACCGAAGGGTTCCTGATGCAGATGTCCTGGCTTCCAAGATGCCTTCTGGGGGGGGGGGGGGGGGAGAAGCAGTCACTAACATTATTCAGTGAAGGTTAAAAACCAATGTCAGAAGATACAGGCTAAATAAGTAAAAAAAAATATATGTTGACCTTATCTAAAATACAGGTATAAACAACAAAAACATAATGGAAAATCAAACAGGGAAAATTATGTAGAAACATTATAAAATATGAACCGATACTGATACATGTAAGATCATTTTACAGTCCAGATTGTTAAAATCGAAAAGGCAGTTTAGCTTATTGTAATTACGAACTAATCTATGTAATAAACCATTTTCTTTAACCAAGGACATAGAAAAACAAGAAAGGAAAATGTTACGAAAAAAGTTTTAGCCCAGATAGTATAGAGGGAATATGGAAGACAAAATCATCCCACGAAACATACTGCCATTCTGAAAAAGTCTTTCACACTTTTCGAAAAAGATTATTTAAATTGTATGGACACATTATCAGAATGAACATTAACAGACTAACTAACTCTACCTGGCCCTTTCACTAAAAACTACGAACAGCTGGATTCATGAAATTCAAACAGATCTCCAGGAAACGAACATCTCAGAAGACATTGTACGGGACAGATGTAAATTCAGAACCAAAATCGACAATCACCAATTTGAAGACAAACCAAATACCAGAGCCACTATAACTTTGACAGACGAAAGAAGGAAGCAGCTCAGAGAGAGGATGAAGAAATTTTGGGAGGAAAAGAAGGCTGACCAGGTTCAATTCAGTTCCTAAGTAAGACATACCAATATATATAAAAAACCACCATTGTCTTTAAATAGCTACAAGTTCTTTTAGGCCTAACTCCATGTGAAGGTATTAGAGTCCTAACTTCTCACAAGGAGGACTAGTTATTTGATAAGTCAGAATTTTATGAATAAAAATACTATCTAAGATGAGTCTTCTAGTTTCCAGTCTATTGGGAACAAAGGCAATATTGTATTTATGTTTTATGTGTGAAATGCATTTGTCCTGGATGTGTTCCAACATAACATTGTCAGAGAAGGAAATACAATAATTGTATTCTAGACGACAGATCCACATTCTAGATTACAACTAATTAGAGAGTAAAAACTGTTGAAACTGGATTTGTGGCCAAATAGGTTATGTACTTTATAAGACCAAATATTCTATGGACAGAGCTTTTCAAGGAGTCAATGTAGTAATGAAAAAAAAAGTTTCTAATCAAATAAAATCCCTAAGTCTTTTACATAATTTTTGTACTCAAGGGGTTGATTTGAAAGAAGGTAGTAAATAGGTTGATATTTCCTAGTGAATCTAATGAGCTGGGTCTTTAATGGATTTAGGGTCATGTCATTATTTTCACTCCATCTGGTATTTACATTGGTATCAGATTGAAATAAAATACCATCTTCAGGTGTTGAAATAGAATGGTTCATTTTTAAATCAACTGCAAAAAAACAATGGCATTAGAATGTTGTATCACTCTGGTGATATTGTCAATAAAAATAATAAATACCAAGGGGGATAAATAGTTACCTTGAGGTACACTTGAGCATTTAGGTTTGTTAAATAAGAATTTATCGTGCATCTTGACATTAAAAGCTTCTACTTTTCAATAAGTTGACTGAACTGTCATGAATGTCTACTGCTCGAAGTATACTTATAACTAGTGTGAGGTTAAGGTTCCTATCTACCTGCTCTTTAAACACATTGCAGCGAGTTACGAGCTATCATATTTGGAAGAAACATCTCAACGCGCAATACTTCTGTACATCTATGAAAAGAAAAGACATATCAAACAATGTTTCTATCAGTTTAAAAACTAGGATCGCTTATTGGAAACACAATTTACTAGACTCTCAAAATAGCAAAGAATAGCTTTTTTTTTAAATGCTATATCTAGGAAAATTCCAACCAGATTCGAAAAACACAATAACGGAAATAGGTGCTGAAACTTGAACCAAGTATCGCAATTAAAATAATATGATCACAGCTCAAAATCACATAGGAAAATAAATAATAGTAAAGCTCTGCGCGAAACTTGCTGGGTTTGCGTGTAAAGGTGATAATGCATTACATACGCTGACCAACATAGTTCTTAATGCTCCATCTGTTTTGTGCCACACACACACCAACGCATCCTACCTAGATAAGAACCTTACACTTATCATAGGCACTGGAGAAGTCAATATAAATAAAGCATCAGCTTGGCCCCTTGAGATGACTGCCTTGTGTATAAGATTTTAGAACTCTAATACATTAATACTAATTGTATTTTTTTTATGAATACGTGTATTTTAACTAAAAAATTATTGTAAGCGTGAAATATAATGCAATGTAGAACCCTCTTATAGTATGCCCACTTATAACATTTTCCTGGTTATGATTTGTAATAGGACACTACCCTGTTATAATGTTTTCCCATTTATAATGTACAGATTTTTTGGGTCCCTTGAGAAACATTATACGTAACAGGGTTCTACTGTTATGTATAAATCTTTCAAAAATTTTGGAATAGGCACATAGCAAAAAATTGGTATATCATTGTCAGCCTTGGATTTGTTCCCTCTTTTGTGAATTGAAATTACAATAATCTTTTCCAGATTGCAGGAAAAGAAAAATGACTACTGGTTGAAACTGCACAATTAACGGTACATTTATCAGCTTCAAGCTGAAGAAATACGCAATCCAGAGGCACTTGTGAACAACCAAGCTAGTCACAGTCACTCAATCTTTTTTATTTACTTTTGGTTGTGATTCTTTTACTTTTAATAGTTACCGAACGTGTGTTTTCGTAAAGAACGTGTACAGTAGAAACTCTATGGATCATTTTTCAAGGGACCAGAAGAAAAAAATGATGCATGCTGACCAACTATGCATGTGGACTTGCCTCTTCTTTTTTTTTTTTTTTTTACCTAACCTCGAAATCTGAAGTTGGTACTTTATGCGCTGAACTTACAGACAAGACAAAACATAAGAAAACTCTCTACAAGTTATTATTTATTACGCTAACGTAAATTATGGAGGAAAATAAAAAAATGCAAACAGGAAATTAGGAACATTACTATAATTATTTTTTAAAGCTTTTTTAATTTCAATATTACGTATTTACGATTGCAATCGTGAAATTACATTACCATAACATAACCATCTAAACATGCTGCACTTAAAATGGAAATGATTTTAAAACCCGTCTGTTTGAATTTTTGGTTAAAGTTACCGTTAATTGCGCTAAAAACAAAGATAAACGGACGCACGTAAAGTGATTAAACGTTTCCAACATAAAAACAGCGATCGACAGAGTCCAAGACAATCGATAGTGTTAGCTGCGGCAATTCTATTCTTGCCGCCATCTTAAATTTATTGTGCCGTGAGCACGGCCGTAGAAGAACAGGTCTGGACACTCGCCTGGAAACTTGGCCCCCTTGTTTGGGCTGTAGTTCACTAGGTTCATGACAATACTCTAGGTTTATGGCGCTACTGTTAGGGCGGTTGGCTCAAACTCCACCCACTTCTTCCCCACTAAGATAAACAATTTATCAAAATGTATCTTTTTATCAATTTACGAAACACTTCCGTCGTTCACAAATTTAAGAAAAGGCTCCAGCAATCTTTATTTACTTTATAAATTTAACAATGGAAGGAAGTGAACAGAGGTTGAGTCCGACCGCCCGGAAAACAGCGCCAAAACGTACGACATTCTCGGTAACTTGACAAACTACACCCAAACAACAAGGGGGTCAAGCAAAATACATTGTTAGATAGGTGAGTGTCCAGACCTGTTCTACGACCGTGGCTGTGAGCGCAAGCGTTGCATGCAATCACTGTCATTCTCCTATGGCTGTGCACGCGTTCACCAACTTCGCTGCGATGTTTCTTCTGTGTTCTATTTCCTAACAAGTTTAGATGTCTTTTCTCCCTTCGTTATCTGTGATATTTTGTTTTCAGATGGCAAAAACCATAAACAGCGGGAAAAATAAAATGTTGATGTGATATGCTGGAAAATTTAACAGTGTATTAATTTGTAAACAAACTGGACCTGAAGAAAAAAGTGCAAATCGCGGGAAAACATAAATATCAGCTGGGCATGTTTACTTTGTGGGCTGCCATGGTTGTCTTTTACCGTTCGCTAGAACTGTTTGTTTTAAATTTACACCGTATGTTGAAATTAATTTTAAAAACTATCGATATGCCTAAATTTTGTCTGTGGGACAAGATATTTTGAGCTATGGATGCGGGAAAAGCTATACTTACGAAAACGATTGATGTGGACTTCTTAAACATTGTTTTAACAGGAAAAATTTACGGGACCAACAAAAATAAACGATATATGTACTTACACGGGAAAATGATGGAAACGAAAACGGAGCAACAAGTTTCTAATGTATTTCTCTAGAAATCCTTGACTATGTTACATGCATAAATATTAACACATTATTATTAACCTCAAAATTTTTTGTCATGTGAATATAAGACAACCCCCAACTTTTTGGAATGAAACATTGTTGTATATATGGGTAAAAACAGTAAAATATAATTATGCGTACTATCTAAATTTGATAACTCATATTCGGAAATATTTTGATATTCAAATTTGAATTTGTCTGAAATGAAAATATGATATTTGCACAGTCCTATTGGTCATACATTCATCCTTCAAGTATAGTTAATACAGTCATAACTTCTGTGTACAGCTTACTGGCAACACAAGATACATATATAAATACAACTTCTGGAACATATTCATGACTGTACGGGCTTATGTTTAAGGCTACTGTACAGTTCTAATGCAAGCAAGGATAGGGTGTCGCACATTAGATTATATTCAGAGGAGCTCAGTTACATTCCCAGATATCACTTTTGGACAAAAACCACTTTATACATTCACATGCAGAAAATCTTGCAAAAGGAATCAATAAAGAGGCTATAAAATAAACATATAAGTAGGTTATTTTTTAGAGTTAAAATAACTAAAGTATTCATGATATTACAAATATAAATACCTAAAAGATTCTCTAGCAATGTGATTCATGTGATTCTCAGCTAAATTAACCCCTTTACAATGTTTGCAAAAAACATATTCAAGGTTTTTAATATTAAAATAAATGTGAATTTAGGAAATAAAAATAGTAACCTCAAAATAATAAATAAAATTTGTTTATTTTTTTCTAGTGATTTCAAACCAAGATATCTCGAACAAATATTGTATGCATGAATATTTACTTGGATCATACCATAATTACAGGCAACTACAGTAAACTCTCGCCAGTCCGTAGTTCGAGAATCCGTGGTACTCAAAAATCAGTGGTTTTCTCAAAGTAATGTCCGTTTTGATTATTGCAACATGCTGCACTGCACCTAGCTTCTTCGAGTTTGTGCTGTGCCGTGCTGCTACAGTAGCAAGCAACTAACGGTACTAGTAGCAAATATTGTACAAGGACAATATAGAAAACTCATAAGAAAAACACGAGACGGTTTATTTGGTTCCAGCTCACACCGACAGGAGTGCTGTTCCTTCTGTAGTAGCACATTGCTCTATGGGTAGTTCAAGTTTTGTATATTATTATTATACAAATTGAAATGTAATCGTGATTTTAGAATATAGATATACTCTGTTTAGTATTATTTTCTTAAGTTAAAATTTAAAATATTAAATACCACTTTCTCATACCGTCAGCCTAAGAGAAATTCCGTCTGTACATTTGTAAATACCATAGAAAATTAGACATAAAAATGTGATTTTTGCTAGTGTTTTCAGCTCTCACCGTCGGTAACACGTCTCGCGCTTTACAATGCTAAAAAGCTGGAGTTTCCTATATTGTCCTTTACGATATTTGCTAGTAGCAGCAGATGCCGCAACCCCAAGGTCAACGTGTCTTCCTGGAACACAACAAATCGATAAGACGTGCACGGACACTGCTCCCGGTATTAGTGTTGTCTGTTGTAAGAATTGCGCCGGTAAGAAAAAAGAAGCACGCAACGTTAACACAAACAAAAGTTCAAGATCTGCAAGAAATTGGAGCGTGTTGTAAAGGTTTCTGCAATCAAGGAAGAATATGGCATCGGCGAGACAACTGTGTACAGCATTAAAAAGAGTAGCGCCAAACTCAACACGTTTATGTCGAACAGCGAGTCTGAGAAAGGATTTCATGATTGGAAAACGCTCCAAACGGACAAACTACAGGATTTGGACAGTATACTGTACAAGTGGTTTTCGTTAAAACGGTAAAAAAAAAAAAAAAGAAAAAAAAAAGAAGAAGTGGAGATGAAGATAACGATAGTGACGAAGCAGACGTTACGTGGAGTGTGGCCGCTGCTGCTTGGGACACGCTGATGAAATTTTCAGAAAGCAAAAAATACTGTTACCCTGTGTCTGAGGTAATGCAATGCCATAACCTGCATTCTACCTTCCTTCACAAAAGACAGGCCATCAAACAGACATCTGCACTCACATTGTGGGACTATCGACACGGCAACATAGTGAGCCGACTGCTTCAACCTCGTGTGCTGATAATTGCAACTATAGAAATAATTAAAGTCTACTTTTTGTGTGTTTCCTTAGTTTAATGTGTGTGTAAGCTATTTGACGTAAAAGTGTATAAATATGACTAATCTGTGCCAAAAGTGTTCGTTTACTTTTTTCGTGCCTTGTTTGGAATAATCAATGATTGCTGGTAAGTAAAATTTAAGGTTTTGCTACGTGCACTGTAGTTTACTTCGCCGGCACATGGGCGGAGAAGGAAATAGTAATCGCTGTTTCTGCTTCTCTGTGACAATGACGAGTTGTTTACGACTTGACGGCTCGCAGCCGGCTGGCCGTGCCCAGAGCCGGCCGGCCAGCGTTGCAAAACGTGTTTGAGGTACAGTTTTTTTATAAATTATTTTATTTCAGACAGCGTTAGCTTATACCTGCAAGTCCTAAATTTACGTCGTGGAAACGTTCCTAAAAACCACGACGTTTATCGGGACGACGTAAATTGGGGACTCAAGTATATGAAAGTTTTTTTAATTTTGCAGATTTTTGCTATGTGAAAATACTGCATTTCAAAAATCCGTGGTTTTCTGAAATCCGAAGGTCACAAATCCCAGAGACCCCCGGATTTGTGAGAGTTTACTATACTGATGGATGTCACAAATAGAAAGAAGACACCACACAATACACAAAGGTGGTACCCTAGGTAATATAGCAAACTTTAAAGTAAAATATGCAAACCTAACAACAGATAAATGGGATAAATATTACCGAGATCTCTCCAATGGTGCCCACTGTTGCATCACGCCGCAGAGGTCCCCGTATACCATGCCACACCAGCTCGTAGATAGCTCGAGACAGAGCTGGAAAACAAGAGAAACAACAGTAATAAAACACTTCTATATCCCAGTCAACAAGGGTGTTGTGTTGCTTTCTCGATAAGTCATAATATTGAAGTGACGTGATATGACAGGTGCCAACAAGGAAACCCAAGATGTTGGACCTGTAAAAATTCATTTTTTTATATTGGTACCTTTACACTTCAGATAACATGTCATTTGCTCAAATAAAAAAAAAATTAAGCCCCATAGTTTTTTACATAATCACTTATCAAAGTCACAAAATAACAGTTGCAGTGGAGACAAATTTAACTTATGAAATCAATATTACAGGAACTGAAAGTCAATGTATCAATTAATTTTATGACGTATTTGACAAAGGTTAGTTTTGAAACTTCCAGTAACAGTCGCAAAAAAAGACTAATTTCATTAATATTTAAATAATACAAAAAGGTATAACTTTATAATCACAAAGGTATGTTGAAAGGGCTCATAGCATTTAGTATTAATATGCATTTTCATGTTTCTGGAAGCTAATTTTTTTTTTTATTTTGACTATACTGTAACGACCATTTTGTGAATGAGAGATTTTTGGTCAGCGCTTAACATCAAGGTCTTTAGCGCTGGTGAGGGGTGATACGAAGCGAGTATGGAGCAGTGCCAGAATGAAAGAGCGGGGGAAACGGGAGATCCCCAAGAAAACCAGCCGACCAACGGCATTGTCCGGCACGATTCCCACATGCGAAAATCTGAGGTCTGGCCCCGCCAGGAATCGAACCCACATCGAATGGCCATTTTGTGACTTTGATGAGTAAATATGAAAAAACTAAGGGGGCCTATTTTTTATTTATTTGGGGAAATGACATGTTACCTAAGGTGTTGAACAGTGTTTGGTACAAATATAAAATAATTAACTTTACAGGACCAAGATTGTAACTCGCATAACAGTGAGTGATAGTCGCCAGCGTGCTCAAGGAAGTTATAAATCATCAAAGCCATGTCAACATGGGGCAAACAAACTGGCTGAGGCGTGTGTTCATATTATAAGACAGCATGAAAATGACATAGCAAGGGCACTTGTCACAACAGCAGCACATCAGTTCTTACAAACACACTTCTCAGACCTGCTCATATAGGAGACGTCGTCGTCTGTAATGTATTATCCTGGAGACCTCACGTATAAACAGGTCACAGTCATGCCAGCATAAAACACACACACTTACTATCAACATGGAGCCTGTGTTCCGACATGTACCTGTCATCGGGCACGTAACATTTTAATAGAATTACTCAACTGTCAAAAATATAATAACCTAAATTCACAAAAACAGTGAATATGGGAAAAAAAACCTTTCACACAGCCAAAAAATATAACTAAACACAATCTCTGCTAATCCTTTAACCCTTACGTCTGCGTAGAACCTTCGGTGGTGCAGCATTCGTATGTCACCAGCAACAACCTTCATTAAAGGGAAGGAATTTGTTTTTTGTTTTATTTTGTGTATATGTTTTTGTTTGTGTCTTGCTATATTTGTGTGTCCTGTTATGTATTCGTTTCGTGTTCTTGTGCAGGATACAACACGTAAGGCCTTCGGCTGTTGTTGCTTTTGCCAAATTTGTTTCAAAAATAAATAAATAATTACCAAATAATGAGATTTAAGACATTTCTGATCGCCAGATGTTAGAAGATGCAGAGACACTTGTAACAGTGTCAGACGAGGTGCTTGCATATTGTTCGACGGTTGGTAAGTCACCTCAGGCATTTTGACACAAGACTTGCCCACTGCCAAGTAACTACAAGGTGCAACAGTGAATGAAGTCTCCATCCATGAACTTCTAAGAAATAGTCCTTAGTAAGCAAACCACCAAAGACAAACTAGTGGAACTCCACATAGCACGTCTGTGCACGACTTGAGTACGGATACACATCTACAGAATACATACACTAATCAAACATACTATGTACACAGTAAACATAATGTTATATCATAGTTATCTTATATTCAGTGCCACTATCTGTGCCACCTGATAACATTACTACACAACAGTATCTCCTGTCTGATACAATCCGGGCCATCTCCAAGGCGTCTACCCAACCCATCCAACAAAATTCAGTGACTTTTTCGGTGACCTATGAGGACATACAAAAAGTTCTTGTAACCTATGTTTGTATGCCTAATAATCACTTATAATGTCATCACAGTTGCAAAATTTAACGATTTACAATAACTATAAAAACCACGATTACTTAATTTTCTTAGGATATTAGCTCTCTCTCAATTTTCCGCGATTCTTCCTTTTTTCTTCCAGCAGTTTCTCGTTATTTAACTCTAACATCTTGATATTGTATGCTGCTCTCTTCAACAATAAGGCAGCGAATTTACGAACATACTCTCAGTAACGGCATAAGTGACTAACTTTGAACTCATTGACGGTGTCGTTTTTGCGTAGAGAATTCCTAGCTAAGTATATGCTCGTTTTTCGAAGCTACAAATAAATGAGCACAATTTAAATGTGATGGTAGACACCTTGATCTCAAGTGCACATCAATATACTGTCTATCCCATGTAAGAATTCCGTGTTTTGACAGCCGATGCTACCAATATTTTTAACACATGGCAGAATAAACATACCATTTAAAACAACAGGACATGATCGTATGACCTGATGAAGCAGTAGTGGCAGCCCTGATCAACAAATTGGTTAACTTCCATCGCCGACATTGAAAATAGTGTGTATTATACGTGAAAAATAAGCAAGTACTTTGGAGAAACCGTAATATATTAACGCGGTTATGTATCCAGCATTAGTTGGATAACTATTTTATTCTAGTCAAACTGCGTGATTTCTATAACTATTTTACAAACAACCACATCGTTATCAACAGACCTGTACTGGCAACCAAAACAAAGGACGCCATTACATTAGTTTCTCGTGTTTTCGTGTTTCCTGACCGTGTGCATTTGTAATTATTTTCTTTTAATATGTTATTATAAATTCTGTGCCTATATTTAATAAATTCCAATGCAGAAAATAAAATACACATCCAGTAATCGCCAACGACAACGGGATAGTTTAAGACGCTTTTCGGAAGAGGGAATTGGAAAAGTGCTACAGACAATAAAAAACTGGAAAAACGTTCAGCTTGTCAGCATCGTGGCATGTCAACAAACACAATCGCTAAGTAAGAAGCAGGTAATTCTTCCAGAGAAAAGTGCTACAGACAGTAAAAAAATGTTACCTACCTTTTATTTTAATGGAATTTGTGTTATATTTGTACGGTTCTTGTTGTGGGCATATATGTAAACATGCTTTTTCAAGTCACCGACTCAATAAATTATTTTTGTATGAAAATATCAGTGTTTTTATAATATGTATGGCAATTAAGTGGTACCATTTAATATGAGGTCCATGTGATAATTTTGTGACTGTCAGCTGCTAAAGTGATAATTTTGTGACTGTCAGCTGCTAAAGTGTAGCCCTACATAGTACTACAAGAAAAGGTCAGAAAACTAAACCAATGTATTTCCCGGTCATTACAGTGTGTGTTTAATCATGTGTTACCAAAATATTTAAAGCTGATTTGGGAAATTAGTCCTACCCATGTTTGTTTATTAATTACGCTGTTTGTTGATATCTTATTTCCGTTTAGGTTGTGAGTGCAAATTTTTGCTATGTAGTCTACAAAAATATGTTGACAAGTTTTTATATAAGTTTTGTGAGTTGCGCGACTTTGATAATAACATAAATAGGCCTATTTCGAAGGTAGGCCCTACCCACAAAAGGTAAGTTTTCTCGAAAGATTACTTTATGATTTCATAGTGCAGAACCAAATTGAAGGCAACAAGAAAAAATATTGAATTAATGTTTTCATGTAGGCCTATCATATTTATATTTTTTCGTTTAAAGATGTTTGTTTACACTTTCGTATGCTCTAGCAACTTCAGTATGTTGTAACCAAATAAGCTACTATAATTTAAACTTTTTAGCTGTCAAGTTAAAATAAAAAATAGATAAGTTACCCATCCAAGTTTTTTTGTAATGCCATTAAATGTTAAAATTTTGACCATACCTAAGAAAATATACAATAAATTATGTAAAATTTTGAGTTATATTAACTGAACTACTGAAGAGTAGGCTGGCATCCATTGCTGCAATATTAAATAATTTTCCATTAAAATTGCCCACCTAACCGTATTAAGACTTGTGCAGCCAGTATTGAAAACAAATTACCTTACTTGTCTGAAACCTACAAATAACCAAAATTATATCACAACACACTTTGGATTCTATTGCAATGATACAATACCTTAACTGTTGACATGTTTTGATTGTCAGCTGGAAAGCACATGGTGGTGGAAGGAAACATAATGTTTTTGTTTACATTGCCCTACTTTTTTTATGATCTGTCAAATAATGGAATTCTTATACAGTATGGACAATAGGAGTGTTTGTAGAGCATGTTCAACTGCGTGCTAAAACTGGAAAACAATTAGGCCTACTGCATTTTTAGTATTCCATGATGGTAATGATTCTGGAAAACAATACATGAAGTTAAAGAGGGGAAAACAGGAAGAAAACGTTAAATCATACGACCTTGACCCGCTGATGTAGTACACAGTTTAATTTAGTTCAATAGACACCCACGTGTAAAAAATTAAAATACAACAGAAAATCTTACTTGATTCAAAAATTCACTGGCCTGCTAGATCACGAGGTATATCTTCAAATGTCACATAAGAGCTTGTTCATGTCAAGTTCTCTGTCACATGAAAATGCATGCCACATTATGTGGAATGACCGCAGTCGGGCACCTTGAAACCTACAAGTCGCGGAAACGATAACTTACATAACACAATATATTGTGTTGTAGCGAAGTCATTGTAATCCCAGCCTTATCATTTAAACTAATGTCTACAATCACTACACATACTGCAGCAGTATTGAGGTATGCACATACACATTTCGTACAGACCTGCAACTTGAGGAGGCAGATTAATTTGTTCACACAAAAATTAAAAAGTACCGGAAACGGAACCTTACAATTATTTTTACGATACTTTCCAGCAGTAAAGACCTTAATTCTGAATGTCTTGAAAGTATTACGCTGACTTCACAACATCCCGTCACACGTACGAAGTTACACCAGTGACTCAACAGCATTGTGACAATTTAAAAAGCAGCAATTACGAATGCACAGCAATTTTACGTTTAAGGGTTATTTTTAAACATTACTTGCAGATTAACCACAATTTAAGCTATCCTCTCAGTTTTCATGGATAATCTGGAGTTGACCGTCATTTGGTTCTGCACTAAAGTCAAACAAACACAATATTTCACTGAAAAATGTTACTGGCGTGTAACTCAGAGTTGTTTCAATTAAGTTTATTCACGACACAACTTTTACAAACTTGGCTGAAAGATTTTTAGTGCCGCCAGAGTTTCCATGGTGGCCACTTAACTTAAGGTCACATTTATTACATTGTCAGTTTATAAGAAACAAACCTCATCTATTATATAAACAAGTGACCAGATATTGAAAAGTAAAATAATGACTTTTTGGTGTATGAGAATTTAGTGCTAGCTTGTAACTTCGATTCTTAAAACCATGCCCTAGATTACAAAACATTCACCATGTTGCTACAACTATCAAAATATTCATGTTAAGCGGTAGATGAGGCAGGTTTTACCTCAGTTAGGGTGACAGAAAACAAAGACGAAAATAAATTAAAATATTAATAGAAACAATTGTTTTGCAGATGTATTACATGCAAGGGTTAATGAACAAATGTTTTACATACAGTAATTACGGTATTAAAATTACGATTCTGCATATATAAACGTAACATAAGAGTACAAGAAGCCAAGACGTTGCCAAAACGAAATAATAAACACAAACTGAAAATGAACAATGTGGTATAAAACAGAATAATACAGTTTTATTTTACCTTCAGAGTTTCTTGATTAGTTTACAATATTTTTTTCCCGATTGGATCATGGAAAAAGGATACAAAAAATTCAGTGTTATTAATTATATAAAAGTGACAGTAATATTCAAATCAATAACACTAAGTACTAATTCATGAAATTTTCAATTACAACACTGCCTTAGCTTTCCTTTAAGCCTGAAATGCTGTACATACATTACAATTTGCAAAATGTCCAAGAATGAACTCAAAATACCAGGGAAATATTTTTGTCGCTTGTTTACTACTTTCATAACATGTGAACATAGTTCATTATTACAGAGTACTTTCTGACGAAACAGTAGCCAGGCCAGGCGTATACTAAACACTGTACATGAATGGCAGGACATAGTGCAGCTGGCAACCAGTACAACAGTCAGACATCTATGAATGATAACAGGGTCAACTCCAAAGAACGTAACTTACCAACATTGAGGCCAATTGAACCAGTGCTTTCTTTCAGTGTTTGCTTACATATCTTGAGGCTGTAGAACAGAGAAATACAAGAAATTAACTAGCAAAAAAGTAGTAATATTAGGCCTACAGTAAAGTCCATTAAACAGCAAGTGTTGACAGAAACAATTCGGAACCATGGCATGCTGTGGCATTTCTGCAGTATTCCGAGCATCACCAGTCATTTATCTACCTAGTATGGCTTACATTAAATGATCCGAGGTTTAACCAAATAAGTTACATGATACAATCAAATATAATAGTTAGACAATATGAGGAACTGTCTTCTACCACTGTCGCAGAGCGAGACGTGTTAGTTACTAACAACATAAGCTGCAAACACCAGCTACATTCAGAATAGTACTTGCGGTAATGAGCAATTAATAACTTTACTGACATCACATAATGTTACAAGAATGTGTTGCTGCAAGTTACCGTACAACAGAAAGAAAAACCAATAATTTATTACAATTAGCCTATTACTCCTGATTAAATTAATGTGGCAGTTAAGATACCATACTAAAAAAACCTCCTAGTATTTGTACAAGGGACTTGACTTAATTTCCACTAGTAAGAAACAAACCTATGTATACTATTAATATTTTTAAAGCTTAATTTATTACTCACCAAAAGAGCAAGTTCGTATTCTTAAAATATTATCACATACGTGATCACATTTCAGTTTATAGCTAACCTACATCCAGAACTTAAAACTGTCCAAAGGGTAACGTTGTATCTCAGATGGAACAACGGTCCTATCGGAGCGAGCTGAAATCAAATGTGTACCTTACATTTTTCTTATGATCGTCCTTAGTGTTACGATATTTGGTAATATGAACTTCTACAGACTTTCCACCTTCCAAAAATTAAAAATCAGGAAATGTTTAACCCCCTTCCCCCAAAAACATGAAAAGGCATTCTGCATTAATCTCACTTTCAACAATTTTCTGTCACTGCAAAATTAATATGATCTTTGAAAGAACTGTGCAATGGGAGTTCATGACTAGATTCAGTTTCTTAGACGTACTCCATTGCAAAATTGAATGATTGTCAAAGAAAAACTAAACAAATAAAATAAGCAGAGTATGCTTAGTCAGCAAGATACAAACACAACATGAAATTCCAAGATGGAATCGGGTCAAAATAAAAAAAAATTTCGACCCGAATCCATCTTGGAATTTCATGTTGTGTTTGTATCTTGCTGACTAAGCATACTCTGCTTATTTTATGGTTTCTTTTTCTTTTATTTGTTTAGTTTTTCTTTGACAGTCGTTCAATTTTGCAATGGAGTACATCCAAAAAACTGAATCTAGTTGCAAAATTAAGTTTGTTTCCTTGCATACACACACGTTAGAACTTGTTTCACATCTACCTTTTCACTACGCACCACAGAAAAGTCGTATTTGCTCTTGCAAAGAACAGCATATGCAGAACCTTCTATCGATGCTCAAACACAGATAGGATATTCATCAGAAAATTATATTTTATACACTGAATAATATTTCTTCAACAGACTATACAACATACCCAAAGAGCCTCAACTGATTAACATGTCACTGTGAATCCAAACATGACTATAAAACTCAACGGCTGCAAATATCAAGGAATTCAATAAATCAAATGTGATTTGTAAGCATATCTAATAAACTGAACCCCTAATTACCACGTTAATTTAGGCCTACTTGATTCATTGATATTCGTAACAAAACCACATTTTAAAAATTGTGATTGGATGTACAAATATCAGGAAATTTTTTTACTAATCAGGACGCTGGGGACATATTACAAAAAAAACAGTGTCTCTTGCAAAAATCATGAGCGTTGGAAGGTCTGTAATTATTACAAATCTGATTAAATATTCAATCTTAATTGTTACACTTGGTTAGTAATTTAAACTAGAGTCCAGTAATTTTTTTTCCAAGTCTGGGAGCCAACTATGACAATATGAAACAAATTGAGGTATGCCAGATGCCTTTACACATATTTTCCTGTCTAAGGCCGGATTTACACATTGGCCCAAGTGATTGGGCCAATCTTGGAAGGAAGAAATGCCAATGACCAAGAAACGGCCAGTCGCTATTTACACACTGGGCCAATTCATTTTCAACCAGTCATACGGCCAATTTAAATTCCATGAAAATTGAGGGTCAACTTTATTCGGAAATTTCTGCAACTACATTCATACTCTA
>PNEQ01015714.1:0-24000 GCA_003012365.1 Medauroidea extradentata
TTTTTTTTTTTTTTTTTTTTTTTTTTTTTTTTTTTTTTTTTTTTTTTTTTTTTTTTTTTAGATTTGCGCGTGTATAGTGATTTATGTAAGTACAATATAACTAGTGTGATATTCTCTTAATAATCTCAATGCTTATAATTACACCGTAAATATAATTTCAAAAATGTGTTTCGTATCGGCAGTATCACGCCTCATCGTTGCTTTTTGTCTTCAGTCTGAACTCTGAATGAAAAGCGCGGCGAAAGAGTACAGACTAAGGTACGTGTTTAATAAATCAGAGGTCATGGGTTGAAGTCCCCGTCGGCCATTGCTAAATTAGATAATTCTTTTTCTTTCACACTTGCGTAGTTTTTACTTGTCTGTAAGTGTTATTTGCTTCACTTATAATGTAATTCGCCTCAAATGGTTTGAAGTGTGTTTTTGATTTTACTTTCTAGAGATTAACCTGGTCATTGTCCCAAGATAACTTATTCGTGTTCTTTCGACATTTGGTAGAGAAGTTAGTGACGCGTGTTAATTCGATCACATGAAGCATTTCGTTTCATTGAATATTGCAGTGTTGTCTTCCTGGAGATTGTTTATTTATTTTATTAACGTTTCGTGGGTCCTCGAACATCTTCACGACATTGGTGAAGGTATACGGGAAAGGAGGGAGGGAATCGGCTAGGAAATTTATAAGGAACCATTGCAGCATTTTCTTTCGAACTATTTCGGGGAACCCTACCATCACGAAATCAGAATGGCTGGACCAGAGTCCTCCCGAGTGCGAGGCGAATGTCTCTCATCACAACAAATGTAGACATTAACTGTTCCATGGCGATCTATTACATTCTGTTCAGCAAAAACTTTGAAAATTGCTTCAATCTTTTTAAATTCTATTGCAAACTACAGAAAAACTTTCTCGTCTAATTGGTTGCAATTTATTTAATTTATTTCCGTGTTACGTGTACTGATTTTGAGTTAATTTTACGGTTTTAGGCGCTGATTTTCGTTACATTCCACATTTTCGGCATGTACTAGCAACTTATTAGTCGAATTGTTAGTATATTATGTTGAATGTGTACCCAAGTGTCGCACGAACATCATTTTACAAAAGGTGATTCCTCAGACACCTTGCCAGCGCATGACACCGGAAATCTGGGTGCATCACGTCCTTTAAAATGTTAACTAGTTATGTTGTGCTTATAGGAAACATTACTAGGAATATCTTAGGTTAGGATGTAGTGAAGAAAATTATGATCAGTAAAGATATCAAGTAGGCCTATAGTTTAAAATTTCTATTAGTCTCACGAAAATTCCAGAAATGCACAAAAATTTCCACCAAGGGTGCTGCCTGGTTGAACGTATTATGCGCGTTAGAATCCAAGAAGTGTTGAGAGCTAGCTGAGGGCGACACAGTACTCGCATCACCCCTACCTATGATCACTAGGTGCAAGTTACTGAGGATCCCTGGAGGACCCTGAATCAATAGCAGGTCTGAATGAAAACTCCTGCGCTATTTTGTCAGATGTACAACTGGCAATCACTCGAGCAGGAAACAAATAACAAGTGCTGAAGACTGAGTATACGTAGGACTGTGGAGTCTAAATGGCACGTCGTTCAAACTGCAACATTTCCGTGTCTCTTAGCCCATATCACTAATATTTCACCTATCAGAAATATTTTGTGTGGTGTGAAAGTTACCCAAGATGGTTCTAAGCATCCACTACTTCACTATCGAAACGTGAGTGCGTGTAATTTGTCAGATTGGTAGATACTATCGGCTTCTTCATGTGGACTTTATTCTCACAAATGACCGTTGTTCATGAAAATTAACTCTATACCTTGTTCAGGGCCATGCTGTTCCTTCTCAAACTTCCGAATACTATTTAAACTAAATGCACTCTAAAGATTCTCGTTAGTTTATTATTGTTGGATGTATGCCATAATATTTGACCAGAAAACACAAGTGCGGTCACTTTACCATACTCCTTATGACCACAGCGAATGTGAAGTTCGCTGACAACTACTAAATTGTTTAAACGTGAAAGTACTATTCACGGATGTTAATAAAATTTTAGTGTCTTGCAGGAAAATAACCCGTCAGAAAACGGCTGGTTGTTTTTAATTGTATGTATTTAGCATGCATATGCATAAAATTTGCAAGTTGCGGAGGTAACTGACAACACTGACAGCAATATTGCACATGTTGGAATGTTTAAGCGAGAAATATACATAATTAAAGCGATGGTCAAAATGACCGGGTTTGGCCGACGTTCAAATTGCGAGGGTTGGGAAAGTAAAGAAAAAATTACCGGTGATGTTTGGCAGGACATTTCGTATGATCTTGTCATCCAATAAAGAGACAATAAAACTGCAGTATATATAACGCGAAATACCTCGAATAGTATTTCGAGACGTTAACTGTAGAACTTATAAGTCTTTTGTGAGCAATAGTAAAAACATTAGGGATAGTTAACAGGGACAGTAGAATTATAACGCAGGAACATACTTAACAACATTTAACATGAAAGACCGGTTTTCTTTTATTTTTTTACAGTAGAAAAAAGTAACGTTTGTATAATCGTATTTTATCTTCCGTATAACGCTTCAGTTTGCACGACACGTGAAATAAAAGTTCTTTGTCTTGATTATTTTGCTCGAACATGGTTCATATAAATTTATACTGTCGTTGGTTGACTCGGTTGCGTACATTGTATCAAATTTGACAATTTTATTTTACATTGTGGGTGAAGTGAAATGAGATGGAGAAGCGATGAAGTGCAGTGGTGGGAAGCGGGAATATCCTGAGAAAACACACGCGGAACGCCTGTCATCATATCCGAGTAGCGGATGTAACCCTGCCGCGAAGAAACTATTATATATTCCATTTCATTATTAATATGTGTTGTTAATGTTCTATTTTTTAATTTGGTTTTAATGTCGTATTTTGTGATACATTTCTTTTTGTTTTAATGTGGGATTTTTTTAACGCGACTATATTCTCTTGCATTGGTGTTTATCCGAACAATTGGTTCTGTTTATACTGTTATTTATAGTAATAATTCTGTATTTGTATTGCCATTTTGCAAACTATAAATATTTATATTTAGTGTAATAATTTCCAATGTATTTTTTCGGCCTGCGCCATTTTTAGCTTGTTTTGCATCCCTCAAACATCTGCTACATTTATGATGAAATGGAATTGCTTCTGAGCGGGGCATGTGTAACGAAAACTATTTTGCCGTATAACCCCCCCCCCCCTCACCGCGTGGAACTTAGTGGTATTTTATGTTGCATGTGTTACACATTTAGTAAGCAGTTTCTGGTGACATGCATTGTACATATTATTTTAAAACGAGTATCTTCAATGTCGCTTTTGTAATAGCATTGTTGAAACCTTCCTGTTATGGAGAAGTCCTTGGCAAGAAAAAGGCGAAGAAAATTGTGCAAGTTTATACTGAGGGAAGATTTTGACATTATTTTGGCAGATACGAGTGCTCATCCCGTGGTTCATGTGTAACATCCGTGTTATTGCTTTCTTTGGAACCTGCTCATTATTCAGTCGGGCACTCGCTTAAATTGAGCGGCGCGCCGCGGTGATTTCAAGTCTCTCGCTGTACGAAATTTATCGAGAAATATTTGGTTAGTTGGCGACACTAACACGAATCTTTCTACTCGGGTTTAATTATTTTTTTGTTTTATTGTTTCCGGTCCCGTTACCTTCATTACTACGGCGATGTGTTTAGTCTCTCGTTTGTTGTTTCTGAAGCTCTGTGATACTATATTTACGTTTTTTGAGCACTTAAACCATGATAATCTCTTAGGGAAACGATGTGTGCCCGTAATTGGATTAATAATGTCAAACTCGCTGTGACTTACGAAGAGTAATGTTGCCAGCGAATTATGAAAGCAATGGCTGTCGCATGTAAATTGACAAAATCTCGTGACAGAATTATTGTTATTATTATTGTTTAGCCTTGGAAAAGGAAGCACAACCAACAGAAGAAGATTGTTTGAAGATATAGTCTTGGCAGACCTTCATTACCATTCGTTTGGAGTGAGCCTGTTAAGCAGTTAACATAGCCGTTAACGAAGCGGCCAGGATAAAGCAGAAATATGCAAATGTAAATTATTTCTTGCCGTCAGACAGCGGTGAGCAATTATTCCCGGTGCTGGTCTCATTGGTCGCCTTTCTCAAGCTAGACTCGCCGTGACCGAAGTATTCCACGCCTCGGTCCTCATCGCCGTCTCTTCGCGACCATGTGCAATCATTTCGCAGTTTTTATTTCTCTCCTCCCCCTTTTGTCCCTTCCCTTCCCCACGCAACCTTCGTTGACGTCTCTGTTCTCCAGCCTTCACGCCTGTTGTCCACGCCTGTTGTCCACGCCTTCTGTCGTGGGCGTGAGCTTGGCCCTAAACTTTGAAATGTCTTTATTCCTGTGCCCCTCCAATACCTTCATCCATCTGCTGTCCTAGCGTTCTCCGCCGACCCCTCCTTCATTGCCTTTTGTGCGAAACAAAGGGGAGGAAGCGAGTCGGCCGAGGACTTTCCGCGGGTTCTCGGGTTGCCGCTCGCGGGCAACAGCTGAGGCCGTTACGAAAGGGTCTGTAATAACTGTGTTGGCTGGGCTCTGTGGGGTGAGGCCAGTGTCCAGTCCAGTCTCCGGTGTCGCGCCGACGTGGACAGAGGTGTTGACACCGTCATTGTAGATGGAAGTGCCACGCCTCACAAAGGAGTCGGTCGTAACTCCAGCGCTCTTGAGTGTGAATAAACTTTTGTTTGGTTGCCCATGTGTCGTTATTCCTCCTAGTGCGTTTTATCACATCGAGTGGGCCTGGGCCTGGTATTATCCTTGTGTTACAATTGGTTATATGTACATAAAGTCTGGCATTAGCTGATAAAGTGTGAATTTAAGCAACTGTTGGGAAGCCTGTATGTTGCCTTAATACCGGTCCTGGCCAGTTCCTTCCCAATCCTTCCTCCCCAATCCCAATGTTCCACTACCAAGGAAGGCTTTGTGAGGTTTGGAGGTACATAAAACTATAAATATTTGAAAATAATGACAACCATTGTTATTGTCATCATCCACTTGCCGTACTGCCACACTGATAGGTATCAGCAGACAGGATTTAACAAAACAGTTATATGATTACATTGTAATGTATTGAAACTAAAATTTAGTACCAGCAACAGAATGAATGTTAGGTGATAATTTACTATCCAATTTGTTACCAGAAATTTTTAAATAGTGTGGAACGTTATTTTGTTGCAGGAACCATTATTTCTGTGTCAGAAACACTGCGTGCTGTTGTAGGAACTATACCTATGGTTGTGGATACAATCTTAGGAGTAGCCTACGGTTTCGATAACAGAACACCCAACAGTGCCGTTTAGTAACTGCTAGGGAATGTTTTGAAGAAATGTATTTTTTTTATAAAGTATATCGAAAGGTATTCCACCTACAAAAGTGCCGTGGACTGTTAATAGATGATCTCGAATCTCTTATAATTACCGAGGAATCCTTGGAGAGATAACAAACACGCATGGTTAGAGCAGTGAAACCGTGGACTATCTATTTAGGCGTGTTTGGTCTTAGTATTTTGTATATAGCCTATGTGTTGGCCAAATTTTCAGTGTTGTTAATGTGTCCTTCTCAGACTTGTGTATATACTACTCTGACTTTGGACCTCAATGTTTGTATTTCCCGCGCATACGAGCTTGGTGCGCACCGTCAACTGTTCACTAGGTGCTAGAGTTGGCACTACTGTGCCGGAAGCAGAAGAACCAGTTGTGTACGAGACAATATGGCGGTAAGTCACGTTGCGGTTCGCTGCCGTCTATCTGTCCAATTTTTGTGTCATCGTCGATAGTTATTAGTATTTTTGTCGTGTCGTGTTTTGTAATGTTTATTGAGAAACAAGGGGCATGGAAAGTTAAGGTGTCGAGCGAACGACTGGAATATTCAGTCGTCAATAAAATCTAAACTACTCGTCTTATTTTAATGACATTTTTTTTTTTTTGCCGAGTAGATATTCTGTTACCGAACGTTTATTTATATAACACTGGGCTGTAGTATGCATTGTTTTCGAGTAAAAAATTTGAGAACGGTATTTAGAAAAGTAAGGGGTTGAAACCATAAAATCCATAAAAATGTAAAACAGTAATGTTTATAATGTTTAGTACGGTAATATCTATGACTCAATAGTATATATTAAAAAATTTTTTGCGTTTTGATTTTAAAATAATTTTAACTTCCGTAAACCACTAGCCGAGTTTTCGGAGAGTATTTTTTTTTATCAAAGGGTGAATATTTTTAACATTGGTTTATTAGAGAGTACTTGATACTATCGTACTAAAATAATAAATATTACCGTTTTTGATTTTTATAGATTTTGTGGTTTCAGTCCCATATTTTCTAAATACCAATTTTCATTTCTTACTCGAAAGCAAAGTATACTACCGTCCAGTGTTATATAAATAGACGTTCGCTAATAAAATATCCACTCGACAAAAAATTTCATTGAAATAAGATAAGTAGTTTATATTTTATCGACGATTGAATATTCCAGTCGTTCGCTCGACGCCTTAACTTCCTATACCCCTTAAGAATATACGATGCTAGTATTGTAGAGTTGACGCGTATGGTAGTATGGTATGGCAACAGTGCAGCGTACTGTTAGAGGAGGCATCTCAATATGGGATTACAGAATTAGTGGTAGAGGATTCACAAAAGGCATGGTAACTGCAACCGTACTATGATTGCAGGAGGTACCGACGGATGCGACGTTAGCGCTATGGTTAACTGCATGTACTTTTTGCATAATTTGTTTAATACTTGTGATAGGCACAGTACCACAATATTTACAACAGCGGTAGGGCCAGGCCTGGAATAAATCCGACCCAGTGAAACTCATCTTGTACGAAGTTAACTTCGGGCAGAAGTCTTTGGCCGATGTCTATATTCTGGTGAAATGCGGACTTGCCAACGTATGTACGACTGATCGCTAGGAAAATATGTTTGAATGATGTACAGTAGTGCTCTTTGACGTGTGAATAACGATTAACTGTTTTGACCTTAATCTCGAGACTGGCTGTTGCGACGGTATGTATACTCTGTCCTCTCTAAGGTTGCAGCAGAAATAAAATTTTCTAACGAAATAAATCAAAGGAATTGAATTATGTCTTGGTTACTGTGACTGTGCCGTAACACATTTACTTTGTATTTTTAAATATTTCAAATGAAATTTAAGCTGTGAAGAAATTGTATTATCATTCATTTGAATGAATTGCATGCAACCTTAGAATTGATAGAGTATGGAACGAAATGAGATGAGGTGAGAGGGCTTTACGGCACGAGATCTTAAGAGCCGATGAGAGTGAATTGAGGTGAAGGGACAAAACGAAATCCATGCCCGAGCCGGGATTTGAACCCAGGACCTCTCGCACCGTAGACTGGCGCCTAACCTACTATGCTACGGAGTCCGGCAAGAGCCAGCAATACATAGGTGAGCTATTTCTTGTCACCAGAGCTACATACGGTGCCTATCTTTACAATCCCGCCAGGATTACCAGGCACTATAGCAGGGGCTACATTGATACTCAGTAAACGCAACATAACAAACTATCAAAATTACCATACACTTGTTGGAGCTACCAGGATACTAAATATACGCCATAGAACTTGTTAGAATTACCGCACACACAATTACGTACATTACCCTACCGTTCAGTGAAGTCAACGGAACCTACTTTAGAATTATATAACTGGAGCTACTATGCTACTCTGTTAATACTAAAGAATAAGTTACTGCTAGATGTGCAGTCAAGCTTGTATCAGATCAGCATAGCAGGGAATACCATACTGTACTGTAGTCATAACCTACACATTTGTAATAGTAATATTATATTCTGCAAATATGGCACGCACTAACAATATTGTAAGGTAGTCACAACCAAACAAACTGTCGTCACTATTGTAACAGTCTCGGAGGGGAACGGCTACAGAATTTATAGTTCCTACATCAGTACTTTATATCTTTAGAACGGTTAGTGGAACTTACTTAATGATAATCATAATATTTAGTGATATTTCATTTGAAAGTACCGTCTTTTTGTTCACTTATTTAACTTCAGCTCTATTTATTGCGTCTGCCTATATGATTCAGCTCTAACTTACAGAATTCCAGAACGTGGTTGATCATGGAATAAGTAATTTGGCTGGTGTAATGGAGACTACTGTCTTGGATTCGGCTATATTGTATATAATAGATAATTCTCATTCCGAATTTACAAGAACGTAATGAAGTCTATGGCATGTTATTTATCTTCCTTAAATATACCGCATTAACACTTCATCTAGTGAAATATCGTTGATGTGCCTGTAAAATCCTCGACATAGGTGATTCTGTTCTTTCGTTGTTGGTGCCGGCGATATTGACGTTGTAGTGAGGAATTTATATTTGTAAGGCACATTTTTGAGGAACGTAATGTTTATTTGCAAAATATGCTATGTAATGTGATTGCTATGTCCAATAGTAGACATAATGGTGTGTGAATAAGCTGAGCAAACGCACACAACTTCATACTTTTGTCTTTCCCGTCGCTTTGTGCTATTTTAAGCTTTTATGATGCTTTTTGAAGTTGGAAACTTAGTTCGTTAATTGCAAGTTCTTAAATACATTTAACAATTACATAAATGTCTGCTGTAAATCAATTTTTAAAAGGATGGTGGTCGTTAAGCGTCTGCCAACCTGGCCTTTAAACAACGTCGCAGAGCGTATGAAATACGCACAATTTTTTTAGTTCATAAACTGTTGAACTTGTTCCCAGTTTATGGAGCTCGAAAAGAGTTCATACTTCAAAACAGACATATATGGTACTTTCAATATCTTTTTTTTTCTGCGCCGACTCCGTTGCTGTCAATTCAACGAACATGACTTGAGACGAAGACCCTCACCCCTGCCCTCAGTCCGCGTAACGGAGGTATTATTAGCCTGGGAGAGGTTTGAAATCCACAGAGATCCTTTCCTGAAAGCGGAGAAAAATCTGTACAACCACGTCTGTCTCGGGTCCAGGGTGTAAATTGAATCTAGATAACTACCCAGAATGCATCATTTCGGAATAATCGTTACCAGAAAAAAATTGCAATGTTTGTTTGTGGATCCTTATGAGAGTTTAGTATGTAACCTTCCTTCTTGGTGAGCCAAACTGCTTAAAATCGAGAGGATTAAATAACCCAGTTAGTATAAATAATATAATCTAGATCAGGTTGATTTATTTGGCAGGCAATATGAAATTATATTGCCGCTAGCTACAACATGGTACAGTATTTCAGATGACTGTGTTCCTCCTATCAAGGCTGCAGAGACAGTCAGGTTAAGGAAGCGTTATGTGTAGAAAACCATTGCAAACCGATATCAAAAACGCCGTAACTTGCTAAAACCTACTGCGGCAATTGGACGTAAAAAATGAATCTATATGTTGTGTATATATATGTATATATATATATATATATATATATATATATATATATATATATATATATATAAAATCAATTACATAAATGCACGTTAAGTGAAAGTTTATCAGGTCACATAATTCGAAAAGAAAACGACAGTGTTTTTTTATTGCATGTGACTTCTGATCGTATTCTGTTTTTGGCCGATTTTAACTCATTATAGTACGCCGATACTAAAATGCACCGATATACAGTTTTAAATTTCTCAACCCAAACATTATGTAAGAGTAACGTGGCATGTTGTATTTCAGTTGCCATATTTCTCTATAGTTAGTCGTGGAATTAATTCCATTTTTACATATTTATTTCAAAGGTAATTTTGTATTATTTTTGTTTTAATACAAGACTATTGTACGTAAATAAATTTTCTTATGTTATGAATCGAATTCCGGTTATAACTTCCGCTGTTATATGACATCACTTAATTGTTAAGAGTGGTACAAGTCAGCGGTGTTGTTTTTTTTTTTTGTATATTATTTTATTTGTGCACCAAGTCTGCTCGTGGCGATTGATACGTTCAGTCACTGACCGTTATGACTGAAAATAGGATGATATGGGGTGAAAATTGGAGCAGAGGCGGAAAGCAAGAGCGGGAAAGCGGGAGTACATCAAGAAAACACGCTGGCCAACGATAACGTCCGACTTCTCACATACGAAAATCTGGAGCGACTTCACCGGAAATAAAACCTAGATTGCCGTTATCGGAGGCGAGGCCTTTTAACTAAGTACCTAAATAAATGGTGATTACAAGTATGTTGTTTCTGGTAACAGCGTTTTTTTTTTTTTTTTTCATTGAATTTGCTGCGTTTTGCGAATTCTTGTTTGGGTTTAAGAATTATATTTTAAATATTGAAAATGGAATTACATTTAGCTCGCGTCTCATTACCTATATGTTCTCTGGCTAAGTTCCTTGTAAAAAAAAATTTACGTTTATTATGTGCTCTTTAAAGTTTTTAATTCGGCCCATATTAGTGTACAGTAAGAAGTTTAATATACTCTGTGAATCTACCGTTGCTAGCTCTTTAAACTATTAACTTTCTGTAATTATGTTCACAGTAAAAAAATTGTGTACTTTTACAAAAAGGTTTTTTTGGAAACCAGTTTCCAAAAAAGTTTTTGTAACACTACGAAAATATTTTGTAAAATTTACAAAAATCTTGTACATATACAAATTTCTTTGTATATTTACAAACATTTCTGTAAATCTACAAACAAATTTTGTATATTTACAGCTAATATCTGGTTAATTTTACAATAATTGCTTGTAGTGTTAGAAATTTTTTTTTTTTTGAAACTAGTTTCCAAAAAATTCTTTTCGTGAAATTACGAAATGTTTTGTAAAATGTGGAAGGTCTCCTCTGTTTATTTTGTTTCAATTCGAAAAATCTGCTCATTAGCATTATTTTACTAGTTCCCAAAGTTGTTTATGGTATTTGTTGCCACTTTAAAAGGTTTCTGACATGTTACTTTTATTATCTGATTGATAATGTTCTGATAATACGTTACAAGAATTTCCTTGTAAATGTACAATTGTTTTTTACTGTGTACTACTAGCTGTTTCTTTGCGGCTTCGCCCCCGTGTACTATAGAAAAGATGAACTAACTTTTAATTACGTATTTGTTGACGCTGTTAATATATTCTCTGTATATCTTTAAAACAACAAATACAAACAGCTTTATCCAGTCCACTTCGCTGAGCTTACTTTAATTGCAGAACATGTTTGTTTTTAATTCGTCTTTATTTTTCTGTAAAATAGCTGCCCGGCTGCGGCTTTGCCCACGTGAAATTATGTAATGTAAACAGTAACTCCGGATTAAATATGTTATGAAGGCATTTAACAGCTAGCGTACTCAGTAACAGTGAACTATACATTGTCTTCGGTCAGTGTAAAGAGCGCGCACAAATGTTCGTATATCATAGCAACTCCCATCGCAAAGTCTTGCACGGGATACGAACCCGTAACCCCACCTCTCCCACACCACACACTTTATACAATACCTGAGTGAATGTTAAAGGCAGACCGTGATAATTCTTTCGTATTTCCAGGCTACAGTCCAAAGAAGTTTTATTTATGAGTAGGTAGGCAAAAAGAAACAACTGTTGAATTATTTCTCCGTGATCATTTCCTTTTTTCCTGACTGTAGCATTTTACTGCTTTTCACATCCTTAATTTTCGAATTTCATAAAATCCTGAATTTCATTTAGATATATATTTACATAAGCTTCATTCTTATCAAATAATAATCTCGATATCTCAACGGGGAATAAGCGGTACAGATAATTATTTGAAATCACATGCTATTTTTTTAACAGCTTTCAAGGACGAACTTCGAAAAATTCTAAAAATACTTTTTAGATATTTACTTAAGCATCATTTTAAAGAAGAAATCACCACACTATCTGAAATGGTTTAGGAGAAATCACGCATTAATGAAAAATACATTTTACGGCTTTTCTCCCCCTTAATTTTCGAATTTCGCAAAATCGAAAAATTCGCAAATATGCATTTGTTTGGGCAATATTTTGAAGTTAAAAAAATTATGATAGCTTTCCTGGTTAATGAGACAGAGATTCTTTGAAATCACATTTCACCCCTTTTCAACACCTTAATTATCGAATTTTGAAAAATCCTTTCTTATTGGATGCCTATGGTGCAAGGGGAAGCTTCCCTCAAAAGGACACTTCATTTTATATATTAATATTACGATAGAAAAAAATTGTATTGCTAGACATCTATAAATTAACTACCCATGTTGCGTTGATTAAAATAAAATTTGAAAATTATTTCTGAAGTATATATTAACAATTAAAAAAATTGCTTTAATGCACCGTTGTTCACGATGCTTAAAAACCATTCACTGTACAGCCAAATTTGTTACATTTTAAATTAAAAATAATGGTTTTTATATTCTGGCGGGAAGCTAATGAACTGACTCTTGGCTTTTGTTGCAACCAAGTTGCAACTCACGTCAGTGTCGTACCTGTTTAATGATATGATAATGTTATGTTAAGTTGTGAACACGTAAAAAATCAGCGTCTCTCGTGCCATAGCATGTTTCGTAACGCCTGTGGGAATTAACCAGCACCGTAAATACAGGGGGAGAGCTGTGTGTGACCTTTCACTTTTAACAGCGCCTTGTACCCTACAATCTTGATCATATTATCGGTGGCCGACGCTATTGTGGTGAATCGCTCAATCATGTCCATAATATTCGTCCCATTATCCGTGTTGAAATGTCTTCCTTAATGACTAATTGACCTCGCCTTCTATAGCCCAACAGCGCACACAGACATCCCCTTTCCTCAATACAGTAGTTCTTCCATGGGCTTCGTAACGACTTCCCGTACTTTTCTCTTTTCCCCCAATTTTTCCTCCCTTCGGGAAAAATTTCCCACATTTCGAATCTCCATAATTGGGCAATCTCTTCGGGTTCCGGGCCGATGCACACGTGTGCGCGTTTCCACCCCCAAAATAGTTCGACCTGTTCTCACCCTCACCTACCAATTGGTCGCCTAGATTTGTGAAATATTTCGAAACTGGCATTGAGCTATGGGCTTTACTGTACTAATATTTTTTTTTTTTTCATATAGCATGCTAATTCAAGCGTACATTAATTTTAGTTAATGTTTCTTACGCGTAAAACGATGCTGAAGCAGGTATAAGTCCTGCATCTTTGAGTTCTTATGATCCACATTTAAATTATAATAAGCGAAATATTTATGTAGTAAATTTTCGTGGATATTCAAACGTAAACTATGAACAGTTCTACAAACTGATGTACGAAGTTGGCCAAGTGTGTGTGTATATATATGTATATCATCTTACTAAACGTGTGTTCATATTTGCAACTGGACCTCATGCCGTATTTCTGTCACGTTCCTGTGTGAATGCTGCTGAGTGACTCGGACATGGTAATGAAAGATGATACGCGACAACAAGGCGCCTGGTGTTTAATTTCTCGGTGGGTTTTCCCTGATACATCAAAGGATCTAGTGAGTTCAGGTTGTAACCATGGCAGTGTATAGAACAGGGCGTGTTTCGTTCGTTTGTACTGCGAACCCGATCAGACTATTGGCAAAAGAAGATATCGTTATTTAAGAATGAAGACCTCGTATCAACATTTTCATGACTTTACATGAGCGATAAAAAATTTCGCAGCTACTGTAAAACATAAGAGTACACATTTTTCGGTCTTGGAGGTTTTAACGCAGTGTACTATCGTGGACATACGCCATTGCAATATTACGCCGTCCCAGAAATCTTAAAATACAAACGAAACACGAAAAAATGAGAAAACACGCCTAGTTTGGCTGTAGTCAACACACCCATAAACTAAAACAACAGAACATGAAAAAAGAGAATAGTCGTAACTCGCCGCTACAACGCGTTTGAAGGGCAGGTAGGGAGGCCCCTTAAGGTAGCCGTCTGGGCGGTCGTGTTTTGCGCGTTCGAGGCCTACAAGTGTGGGGCCGGTAAGGACAGAGTACCCGTATTACGCCGCACTCAGCCTCTTAGGTTCAAGTCACTGAAGTGACGTGAGTCTTCTCGCCGGCAACTTGCGTCTATAACACGTTCAGTGGTGACCCTATCATTGCATGACGTAACATTGAAGATAAATATGTATTGTAAACGTCTGTAGCTTTTAAAAAAGTCTGCGCTAAGATTTTCATATCTAGAGACGACAGCAGAAGGCAGTCGTTTCGCCATTTTCAGCAGCATGAAAATGGAAGCCCTGAAATGGATACACACACATGTAACATTCTTCGAATGTTATTCCAAAGCAGACATTACTTGCGCACACTCTGAAATTTTCAAATAAACTGGTAACGGCTGAATCTCTGCCCGTCGTTCAGTAGCTTAGGCTCTTTGCTCTGTGCCTTCATAGGCGGGTATTACAAGTCGAGAGCTGGGATGGAGTAGGTTTTGTCGATCACCGAGGTTATTAAAAATGAGTATGATGCTTTTAAGGGTTTTAAGATGGTAGCAAGAAGTGACATAAGTCCTACATGTGTTATACACGTCAAAAAATAATTTACTAAACGTGATGTAGGAAACACATTTTTACACCGTATTTTATTTGCATCACATAATATTAGTTTCCTGCTAGTTTCTTCGATATTTTAATCACAGTGTATTTAGTTTAACTTTGCTGTGTGGTTTTTGGTTATTGATATGAATGAATTGAAATGAAGAGATTTTGGTCAACACTTAACATCTAGGCCTTTAGCGTTGGTGAGGGGTGATATAATCAGTATGGAGCAGCGCGGGAATGAAGGAGCAGCGAAAACGGAAGATCACTGAGAAAACCCGTCAACCAACAGTATCGCCCTGCACGATTCCCACACGCGAAAATCCGCTGACCGACCCCGCTGGGAATCGAACCCGGATGGCCTTGGTGTGAGGCGAGTGCTCTAGCCCCGTTATGCGTACTGTTCTTAACTTTGTTTTTCTCACCAGGTGGCGAGCTTACCCTGTTCTCGTGACGTATTTGACGCGTGTAAAGTATACTCGGGACCCTGTTAGCACGCCTGAAGCTGATACGGTGTCATACTCACCCTATCTTGGTCCGCCCACGCGGCCCGCCTCTACCCACGGCTCGGACCCGCGCTGAGGGAAGCTCCTCCCACTGTGTTGCGGGCATCTCGCCAGTCGCCGCTCGGGGGAGTCGTGCACGGAATTGAATCCCCGCGAACATCACGGCAGCTTTCGTGACCGGCGCCCCTCAATGGACGCCCGCCGCACTGTCGGCGAGTGTTTTTAATTTGGATTGATGAGTGCCGACCGGCCGCGCTCCCCCCAACCCCCCTGCTTGCTCGGAGATTGATGGGCAGCCCCCACCGCGGCGCCCCCTATCCGTGATTAATGGCCACTCGAGGGCAATTAAATGCGCTTCCTGCAGGTGTCTTGTAAATACCTGGGGAGGCTGCCCGGGGTAACCGTCGGCCGCATGATGCTGTCTGAGAACTGCGCTCGGTGATCATCTGTCATGGCGAGGCGAAACTTGAGAATATCTCGGTTTACTAATATCGCTCGCGAATTCGTATGACAGCAATGATAACGCACCTGTGAGCAAGCCGCTCGAAGTCCGTGAAATCTTGCGGTTTGACATTGCGAATTTTTTAGGTGCCTCGTATGACGGGGAATAACACATGCGAACTCCAGTCCTAAGGACACTAATGGAGTAATAGTAATCAGTTAACTCTTGGTTTGTAGCAGTAGGTTTGTATTTAGAACATATCAAAATATTTGTGTAACGTGCCAAAAAATTATAATCCTGTCTTCTAATGGTTTCGTACGAGGTGTTTATGTATTGTTTATTATTAACAAGGAAAAATTTTGTCTTTTTATCCACCCCACTCTCAGCCAAATTCAGTGGGTTTGTTTCCCGGAAAACAATATACCTAATTGCCGATTCATTCTTGTTGATTGCTTTGAGCCTACAATTAGTGTTTTGTCTTTGCTATTATTTTGATCCCGTGCAGTGGGCAGACACAGTAGTTATCAGTTATATATACCTTGATGATTATTCAATTTCAGTCTCATAAGATTTCTTCTGATTTCCAGTAATCCTGTCGTCGACTGCGGTCTATTATAGTTAGTTTACTGAAATATTCGGCTTTTTTTTTTCTTTTCAGTATTGCCATTGAATGATTTCCTTTGAGTTAACCGGTTTTACGTATTACTATTATTACAGAAGCTTGTTGTCTGCAGTATAGCTTGTAGCCGGTGTTTCTGGCATGTGCCGTGACGTAAATGCAAATGTTAAAATAATACGTCAGTAATTGGGGATCCAAAAGTTGTATTATTGTTCTTATAGTTGTTTTAATTTGCCTTTTTGGTAAACTAAGAGTTGATGATACGAAGCAAGGAAGGGGCAGTACTACTTTCCGTTTATCTAAATGGACGTCCGTATTTCCTCGTACAGCCACGTAAATATGCTTAACTTTTGGACACGTAAAATCAGGATTAGGAGGCTCGCAACTGCAGCGGTAATTTGTGACTGCTAAAGATAACGTCAAGAAGGATCGATTTTTGTTCGTGTTGCATGCGTTTTCATCGTTGTTGACATACTTGATTTCATGTAGTCGTTAATAACAATACCAAAGCATTTCATCGTACGATTCCTTTTTTACACGACATTCACCGTGTACAAATACTAGGCCTACATTAGTTGATCTGGTTACTCATTAAATGCTATTTTGAATATTTTCATTTATCTGTTTCGAAAATGCAAATTAAAGAACCTTAACACTTAGGTGTACATGTAACTTTCTGTGCATTTTTCTGACTACGTGTAATTTTTTTTCTGACAGATTGTTTCGCAGCAACGCGCGTTAATATTCACACAGAGAATGTTACAGAGCGTTCATACGTCTTCCCCACACGAGCATAGCCAACACTGGTGTGCAGGTATGTGGATGGTGTACCGAGGGGTAGACCTACACTAGCATACTTACGGAATATGTTAGTTTAACGTTGGGAAGTCCAGCAGAATGGAAGAAACACAAGAGACGCGATAAATACTACTAAAACGATTGCACCACTTCTTGTGCAGAAATTATTCATTTTCGTATTATAAGTAAAGAACCAGAGAAATTACTGACTATGCTTTGAACTATACGGGTATGTGCAAATATGTATTGTTTCTGGGTGTTATTTTCTTTTCATAAAACGGTGAGAGATAGTTATTTTCTTAAATTTTGTAGTATTTAAAATATTTCGTACTTACTCATTACTTGTTCATACATAATTTGCTTAGTACAAAGTAACGTTTTAAGGTACGCTTGTGTTGTCATATTTTAAACTAAATCTTATGACAAATTTTTACTCAAGAAGAAATGAAGAGGGATTCAGAAAATTAAATCCTAGCTGTCGGAAGATTTTTGTAACCGAAGGGTTCATAGGTGGGAACACTTATGGTACGGAATTTAATTTCTCTTAGCCAAGAGTCCATTCCGGTTGATGGAGCGACTGGATTGCTTGTAGCACGTCACGAATGATCCGAGCACCGTGCGTGCAGTTCTCTGGCGGCAGTTACGCCGCGACCCAAGGATGTCGTCCTCGACAGCGGCCCCATATTTCGGCAGGTGGTCCACGTCGATCCCGCCCATGGTATCGAGTTTCTCTCCCTGCTGGGACCACGCATGCCGACAGCGCCGTCCGCCCAACTTATTCATCTCGCTGCCACGTTTCCTTGCTCTGCGTGTGTTCGCGCGTTCAAGTCTCCTCCCCCCGCTGCCAGCCGACATGACTCGCTCGGCCGGGCAAGTCGTGTCGGACTTGTCCCGTGGTTCGCGTGGGAGGAGCGCAGTTGAGCTTTCGTGATGTCGCCCTGCCTTGAGCTTTACAATTCTTGGTTAGTAGTGAACTGGAATACTACACTCCCATGACAGATGCATTCTTAGTTATACAATAAAGGACCGGCTTTATTCATGTGCGTAATTGTAAAGGTAAGGCGTCTGCCTGCACTATTATAAAATCTGAGCTAAGTACAGTGAAATTCCTCCAGTTGTATTATTCCAATCAAAATAATCAAATCGGATTTAGTGATTTAAAAACAGCATATTTTGTGTGTATACAGGCTGTCCAGAAACTACCGTAGTAATATGCACACCGCGTGAATCCTGGGCTAAACGGAAGAAAATATTAGTGAAAAATGTTGTACGTTGACATTTTACGTGCATGGTGTGGCAACACAGTTCTGAATAAGTTCCCTCTTTCGCTACACATATTTTTCTACCACAGTTCTATCACATTATGTGCGATGGTCCAAATCCTGGGCATGATTCTACGTTTACTCGACGTATCATACATATAATAATACCTGGACGTGTAGCTCAGGATGAACTTATGTACGGAATGTAATTTTCCACGTTTGATGAGCTGAGACGGTTCAGCTTGCCACACTAGACAGTAACAGCTTCGCTTCTATTCGCTGTGTGGCAATTGTGCGTGCAATGTTTTCGTTTTAGGTAGTTTTCTATGGGACTTAAAGCCGCTACCCTACAATTTTACTAACGGGAAATTTTAAGTAAAGTCCAGCGCGTGTTTTTTCTGTTGTGTTTTACGAATCCGGGCGGTATTTTGTTCTTACAGCAGTCTGAAAAAATAAAACCGCTTTTAGACATTTTGAAGGGTGCCCGAAAATTCTGTTTCTAATTAGTAGAGCCCACGATTTTTCGTGAAAAGAATTATGCAACAGTTTTTCAATGGCTTATGTGCACGTATGAAGCTGTGCTCCGTTGTTATTAGCATAATGTATTATTGCACAGACGTGGCTCATTTGACTGTGCCAACAGGAACAAGGTTACTGTGACACCACACGTAGAACCCTAGACGCTGAGAGTTAAAAACAGCCAATCACCGACCGTGAAGCAGGGCTGCATATGTGCACACAAGGCATTGAAACAAACTGTTGCAGAATTCTTTTCGCGAAAAGTCGTGGGCTCTAGTAATAAGCGTGCTGTAATTTTAAAACGATAGAAATATAGTTTCAAATATGTGTTCCTTTTGTACTTAAACGCTTTGCGAATACGTTGAGCGGTTTCGCGTAGAAAAAAAGAAGAAACGCGGAACGCTATAACACCGTTTATGCACACGTACAGAACCCTCTTAAAACTGAAACACCAGTAGCCATGTGTTTCCTTTAGTTGGTATCTGCAGTAAAACAATTAAAGATACTGTTGTGCCAGTTGATCTTATGCTATTCCGTGTGATTTCAACATTGAACCGAGCGAGGTGGCACAGCGGCAATATGTCGGACTCGCATTCCAGCCCCGGCTCCGGCCATCCTGATTTCGGGTTTTCCATTGCTTCCAGAAATCTCTCCGTGCGAATGCTGGGATGGTTCCGTAGCAGAGACCATGGCAGACTCCTCTCCCAGTTCCTGTCGTATTAAGAGGAGTCCTTCGCGGTGTCAAATTTCCACCTTTGACGCGTGGGAACAGCGTAGCGATAAGAGCCAGTGTCCCACGCTTGACGAGAAGCATATCGCCTCTATTCGCAGCGCGCCAAACTGGCGTGCAAGGTTTCCGTTGTAATCTTTTTACTATGGGACTTTAAGCGGTGGCCCCAATATTTTATTTTGGAATAGTATGGAGTAAAGACCAACGCATGCTTCTCGTTTTGCGCTTTACGAATTCAGGTAATATTTTCGGAGTTGCAACAGTCTAAAAAACCCGATTTTAGCCATTTTGAGAGGCCCGAAAATCATGTTTCTAACAAGCGTGCTGCATTTTTGAAAAAATAGAAGCATGGTTTCAAGTGTGTGTTCTTTTCGTAGGTAAACATAATGTGAATAACTTTAGCGGTTTCGCGTAAAAATGTATGCGCGTGACACGCTGCAACGCCGTCCATGCGCCAGTCGAGGACTCCTCTTAAGTTGTGCCACCGTCTAATGAGCTCGCTGTCGACGAGGCGTAATGCCTACTTACGTTACCTTCAACATTGTAAACAAACCAATCGGAACTACTAAGTACCTTATTTGTATTGTTAATCCTTCCTTATTTTCACGTCTAATTAAAATGGCGAACGCAACACTGAGACTGCCAATGTTGATTTAGAAAATGAAGCAAAACTGGTTTGCACAAAAACTGAAAAATTAGTGTATATATTGTTAATCATTTTGTTTTACATTTTAATGATACTCGTATTACTTCTTTGCCAATCTTGCTTTTTATTTTATCAAACAACGGTTATTTTATTATTTTTAAAAATCAGGGCAGCTCATTTAAAATGCAATCACTTTTTTTTAAATGTTTTTAAACACTAGGGTTACGCTTATTGCTGCTCATAAACGCGAAAATTATGGCTGTCAAATTTTTTAGATAAATGACTCTCAAAATTGTTTAATTATTACTTCGTAACGTATGATAGTTCGTTATTTATCCTAACTTTTTTCTGAATAGTTAATTATTTATCCTAACCTTTTTCTGGACTTAAACTATTGCGCCACTTTGTTGTAAGTCGTAGGAAATACAGAATGGACTAGGCATATATAATGATTCAATCACAGATAATTGTAAATAATTCATATCAGCACTAATTATATGGTGTTCAGGTACAGTTAAGAATACTAGAATATTAGGAATTAGAAAACAGAATCCGTCGTCGAATTATTGGAATTTATGTTGTTTCTTGGTTGAGTTTTAAGATGTATATATCATTGTGAATATATACAATTAATTTTAATTGCACTTGTGGTAGATTTCGCAGTAAATTCAGTATATATATATATATATATATATATATATATATATATATATATATATATATATATATATATATATATATATATATATATATATATCAAGGAAATGTGTTTGTTCCATTATAATTTCGACCGTGAAATTTATACATTGTGTTTATTCCTATGTTTGCGATAAAATTACGAAAATATAACAAATTGGCTGAAATGTTAAAAAAAAAAAAAAATTAAAATAAAAAAAAAGTCTGCAGATGTGCTTACCTTACCAAGGATTCCTATAATTTGTACGCAGATAAGTTTGGAAGCGGCCGACTATAAAACTGGAGGATACGGTGTGACAGGCCTATCGACGACCACGTATTTACGCCCATGTCTTCGTGACATGACTTGGGAGAGGGACCATTGCGCTTGCTGGACCTTTTCCTGTCGAACCTGTTGGGCGCCGCGATAAGCGACGGCCGCGCGCGGTTAACGTTGTCACATTCGATTCCCGGTCGCCGTTAATCCTCCTCGGCTGCCTATCCCCGTTCTATTCATTTCACGGCCCGTTGGCGTAATTAATTAACGTTAATTAAGTGTCCTTGTCCGATCGTGTCCTGTGGCCTGGTGGCAGAACGAGCTAAATCCGCTATCCTCCCTTGCTTCGGGCGCCAGACCAATTCCTGAAACATCACCAATCGCGCTCAGGACGGGGCCGTGGGAAATTTCTTTTGTGCCTTGTTTATTCGCTTGTCACCGTGGTCGCTTTATGTATGCTACGTGTGCATCTTGTGTGAGCGAAGAAGTGAGCATGCGCGTGGTAATTTTGGTAACGGCGAACTCATGTCGTCTGAATAGAATGAGTGTGAGTGAGCGAGAGATTTTGGTCAGCGCTTAACATCAAGGTCGTAGCGCTGGTAAATGATGACATGAGGTGAGTATGGAGCAGCACCATAATGAAGGGGCGGGGGAAAAGGGAGGTCCCCGAGAAAACCCGCCGACCAACGGCTTCATCCGGCACGATTCCCACATGCGAAAATCCGGGGACCGACCCCGCCGGGAATCGAACCCGGATCGCTTTGGTTGTCCGAATAGAAGTTGAGTATGCTAGTTTATGTAGACTATTAACGAGTTAACGTTACAGGGCTTATGGGTTAAAAAATGTATAATAATGACGTATTTGACTATTGATCGCCCGCCAGAGTAGTTTTTTTCTGAATGCACAATTATCACCCAGTGTTAATTATATTGTTAGATCCATAACTCATTAACTCGTTTTCGGAGAAAATAAGCAACTGCCTCATCATATTGTGTTGGGTCTCTTCGAAGTATTCAGATATTACTCGCTTCCAGTGTTACTTGATTTTTGAAAAAGATCTCAGGATTGCAGAGACTACCGGAAATTGAGAATTTTTAAAAGAACACAATTATATGTACACAGTATGCGGCAACTTCGCCATTACAATTACAGCACACTGCCCATTGAACGCTCTTTAGGCCCCGTCCAGCATGAGCAGACTGCAGTCGAGCATTGATTACATTTCACCTTGGAGTGTCGAATGTCTGCAAGCTGTCAGTAAAAAGAAAATAATCGTGTCTTTGACAGACATAACCTAACCCTGACCAATAATTTTTTTTATATTCCAAAATGTTTTGTCTGTATATATTGTAATATGAAATCTATGAATGCAGATAAAAATCTGAAATATTTGTTGCAGGGGATTGTCAGACGTTGCCTAACCATGTCAAACAATTGTTTGCTGAGAAAACGTCTTTCTAATTTTTCTTTATTTTTAATTTTTCTGTTTTTATACTTACTTCAGGTTAAACAAGCCATGCGCCTTTAGAAATGTGTACTTGCAGAACATGCTAAAAAAAACTTTTAAATATTACAAATTAGTTCAATGTTTTCTTTTATTCTCCATTTTCCTATTAATTTTTTTCGTATGCTATAATTTTTTTCTCTGTTTTATTCAGCAAACAAAGATGAAATAACACGTATATAGTTACTGATTACCTTATTATAAAAATATATTCTTGTTCAAAATCGCAAATATTGATCGCAATAATTCACGTTCTGTCTATAACTGCAGACTACAGAACTACCGTCTACAGACTGCGAACTGCACATTCTGGACGAATCATATACCTAGGAATGAATTTTGTTGCCACAAACGACAGGAATTAGTATGACGACAATGGTTGTTTTGGCAATATATTTCCCTTGCAAAACTTGATTTTAGGCTGTATTGCAAATAAACCCTAAGTTCCGAGTGAGGAAGAGAATGTAAGGGAGGGAGGTTGAATTTTTACAGTTTAGTTCATTACTCACCAATTTACGTTGCAGGGAATTCAGTGTTTAAATGTTTCACATAAGGCATTTGTACTGTTTGCAATGAGTGAAGATGTTATTTCTTAATTTACCTTTACTTTTGCGGTTAGAATTGGGGGGGGGGGGGGGGGGGAAATTGGTTTTTGTATGCTTAAATTAAATTTCATTGATGTCTCATACATACGAGATATTACAAACTCAATGAGTATTTTGGACATACGCCGTTGCAGCAAATGGTATGTCACAGAAAAGCAGAGCATACACCCTAACACACCATTTCGTCGGCTTACTTCTAAAACCTCGTAAGTCCAGATTTTCCCAAATTTATGTTCTAGGTCAATATGGTGCAGATTTTCAATGCACTTCTAGTGGTAAAACCTCGTAAGTCTACTCTACATTATCTTTCTTCTATGGCCAAATTAAAAAACCTCGTATCTCTTTGGCATCGCAACTGTAACCTAAACGCTCGTATGTCAGAATCCTAAAACTTCGTATCTTTGTTGTTCTGAACCATACTGTAAAACCTCGTAAGTCTTTGTTGTCTAAAACCTTGTATCTTTTTCCACAAAAGCCAGCCTTTAGAGCTTATAAGTTCGTGTTGTATGCTGGCAATTCCATTGGGAATAGTCGAAATATTGGTGTATGTGCGCGAGTACAGGTTATTGTGTTTACCAATTATGAAATCACGCATTTATCACATCCTGGTACAAGTAAGTTACCGATATTTATAGTACAGATTTGCACTGAGATGTACTTTGGTTAAATTATAAGAAACTATGCATCACTGTTTTTGCATTGCAATTATAGATGACTTAGGTTATGTTATTGTATACACAAAATGAGGAGTTAAAGATAATAAGGGAATAGGCATGCCATTATGCATTTAGAAGGTATTCTAATTGTCGTCTTTTACACACCATTATGCAAAAACTATGAAAGATACAAAATTTTCGTAATAAATAAATGAGCCCATATGCCCTT
>PNEQ01015715.1:0-23999 GCA_003012365.1 Medauroidea extradentata
ATATAAAAGCTGTAGAAGTCATTAAAGTCTCAAAACCACAATACCTTATACATTCAATACATAGACAATTAAAACTTACATTCTTCCTGGCACGTGGTAACTATGGTCATAGAATAGTAAATACCTAGGTTAATTGACAAATAAATTGAAATTTATACGCATCTGTAACATTGGACAAAATGCTATGTTACAACATGAATTTTGTTAACCCAACAAAACCAATTTGTTACACTTTTCACAGATTGTTCAGCCAACAAAAATTTTGTTGAATAAAATATATTTATGATTCGCCATATACGAACTTTCGTATGGTTAAATGTGGCAAACCTTTATATCTGTGAGGTGTCGCAGTAACCTAGTTCTGATTGGTACAGTCAAGTAAGCGATGCCTCTATACAAACCATGAAGCAGGGATGTAATATGCGCGTATGACATACATACAAGTTAAGCTTTAGGTCAATAAATTACTTTTAATAGTTATTGTATTCAGCAAAAACTGACGAATTCCTATTAATTTTGGCCACATTTCCTGAAAGAAATTGTAAAAAATACGAAGGATAAGTCACATCTATGCATATAGGCTGAAGGTTTCTGTAGTAAAATAATCGCGTCATCTCTCCACTGACAACCGCCCTAGGTTGGCTCGGAGAGTAGTAACACACTCGCCTCCCGACTAGACGATCCGGGTTCGGATCCCCGATGTCGCGTATAGGAGACGTGGTGGACGTTGCCGTCACTAGGTAGGTTTTCTCGGGGTTCTCCCGTTTTCCCTGTCCTTCGTGTTCCGTCACCTCTCTAGTATACTATTCTCTAACTCATTCATTTAATGTAGTCCTTCCGGGGAACCAAAGGGTGCACTCGGGGTGTGATGACTTCTGTGTATATACTGGACCGGTGAAAACGTGAAGGCTCGTACTATCGTTCCGCGCATATTTCTCTGCAGACCTCCACCTCCCTTCTTTCCCCGCCCCTTTGATAGTCCTTGTTAGTTTAGATTACCTTAGCTTGTTTAAGTTAGTTTAAGTTAGATTAAGGTAGTTTAAAATACCAGAAAATACAGTTCGTGAATCGAAGGAAGGTTTTGTTAGGACGGGGAGCTCCAAGTACAATTAATATGCAATTCTGTAAGTCGTCACAACTGCGGCGCGCTAAATGATGGCGCATGCGCAGACACTCGTTTGTTCGGTCCGGACATAGCCGACTGAAGCGGCGTAAACAGCCGAAGTGTTTTCGCCAGTCCAGTAGCTAGACACAATTGGTGCGATGCACTACTCTCAGATACCCACACATTATTATTATTATTTCCTTATGTGTGGCTACATCTTAGCTTATAAACTAAGTAAGAAGAGGGAAAGCTGTCACAGTCGTCGGGATAAATACCTTCCAAACGTCATCCCACAACTGGGTCACGGAAACACTTCAACTTTCGTCGTCAATAGAAAAATATCTGTGAACACATTTTGTTGCGTCGCACTTTCGATTGTAGTATAAACCTTGACTTCTTTCAATATTATTTACCGCAAAACGCTCATAATGTCAGGCATTTGGGACTTGGCGCCTAAATTGCCAGAAATACAACACATTTAAAAAGCAGCAAGTCATCAAAAAGAATTATTAGAAAATAAATACAGCCGTAATTATCTTGTAAATGTTGGTCAATATAAAGATTGTTCAAGTAATGCCGCATTATGGACATCATACTTACTTAGGCTAATGCATTGTAGGCTACCTAGCAGTGACAGCATGAAACGGAAATTCAGCTTAAAGTAGTGTTTCACCTTGGCTTTCTCCGTACTCTACGTGACTTTCTGACGTGTACATAGCACCAGACTCACCATACAAGTGTAGCATATGCACACGACAGACACTACTGGTGTGGACGATGACGCATATCACTGCAAAAAATATATGACTATCAGCAGTCACGTTATCAGAAAAAATATCACAATGTTAAAAATACTTATTTTTCATGAATGTGAAATGTTAATAAACTATCAGGCAATAGTACACGTTATTATGTTGAATTGTCTGTTAAATATACGTGTTTTACAGTAGGCATTATCGATATGTTGTAATTCTTTAGTATGCTCATCATAAATAGACATTAAGAAAACGATAAATAATTGATTGTGTGTTTTCTAAAATAACCTGCGGTTGAATTAACTGTACGCGGATAGCAAACAAGTAAAACAATTTGATTATATGATCACATCTTCTTACAGACAATGGAAAAGTCGGGAACAATTTTGGTGCCAATATAATTTCTAGAACACTCCAACGTAAAGCAGCTAAAGTAACTTATTACAGTCACTGGCATGAACGAAACTATAAAGTCTAGCCTTAACAAAAAGTATCACTTCCTTGCATTAATATACGAATAAATAGGTGTTTAGTTTCATATACAAATGCGGATCGTTTCTTTTTCAGATATTGGCCTAGTACGGTTCATTTGGCCAGAAATAAATAAATTTAAGCCAAAAAAAATGCCCACAACGTCAAACCCGATTTATTACAGCCAAGTCAATAAAATTAGTGTTTATTTCGGCGTTTACAAAGTCACTCATCCCAGACAGAGAAAATTTCAAATAGAGTTCTTTAAAAAAAATCCGAGTCAAAATTGCTTGTGACCTAAATGTGGAAGCGATCCAATTGCTAGCCATTCGTTCGATCAAAATCTGGGCTTACCTCTGCGCAGAAAAAAAAAACATATTTGTGTTCGCCATAAAATATTTTGTTAATGTGAACGTCACAAATATTTTGGTAGTCACTGCACACTGCAGATCTTTATTGTGGTCAGAAAAGCGTGTTGTGGTCGCCAAAAAAAAAAAAAAAAATGGTGAGGCCTATAACGGCAAAATATTTTGTGGTGGCCACATACTTTTTTTCTGTTTTATATTCGAGTATCCTAGTCACTTGAACCAAGACAACCCTAATAGGTTAATTTTGTAAATGTATTTAATAAGGTATTCAGCCTGTTACCAAACAAATGTAGCCCAACAATACGCAGACTTTTTAAGACTTTCCTGTAGGTCTTTCTAAAAATGAAGATATTTAATGCTGAATATTTGAGTCTTGCCTTCTAATCTAATAGAATGTTATTACAATACACACATGATTAATTGTAATCATTAAGAGAGAGGGATGTAGACATACGAGAAAACGTAGAAATACTTACAATGCCACTAAGAAGAGGAAATAACCAAACAAGTCAACATACATATTGAACCTCATCTCCTGGTACTGAAACACAACCATCCAAACCTGATTAGCAGTTATCAGTAATTAATTAATTAACCTGTTCAGAAGTGTACCCACAGTCGGACATGCCACTACATGAAGAATATTTATGACTGGACTGTACGGAGCCTCGGTGGTGTAATGATCAGAATACTCGCATCCAACTAAGGCAATTGTATTCGATTCCTGGATTATTTTTCTTATGGAAAACGTGGCGGATGTAGCCGTTAGCTGACTGGTGTTTTCGAGGTTATACCCGCTTCACCCGTCCTTGCACTCCATAACAGCTCCATAGTAAATTATATCGTTCAACAATTGGTGCATATGTAATAATTCTGAATTCACAATTTAATTCTTTTGTTACGCTTAAGACACAACACATTAATATAGGCCTAAGCCATTAAACATCGCATTTTTATTGTGTTGCGCAGATTTTAAATATTATGTTTTTAAGATAATTATATAAAAATGTAAACGCAACTGCAACACATCTCCTATTGCTCTGATCGTGGCCAATCTCTATAAGAGTGCAACTTTATTTTCAATGGAAATAAAACAATGTATCACTTATTTAATACTTTACTATACATTATGTCACAAAATTACGAACAAACCATTTATTTTTTCTCATATCTACAGGCATTTTTTTCTGTTATAGAATTAAATTATATATAATAATTTGCACACTGCCAATGTGATGAGTAATATCTTGAGATCACGCGAATTCGCGTCATTGTACGGTAAGAGTTACGGTAGATGTTTTTAAACGGTAATGTGTTACGATATGAACTAAAGCTACTATTTAAAGCACTATGTGATTTTTAAAAAATGTATATTAAACAAAAATACTGTGTAAGATCGAGATAAATCACAAAACTGTAACATTGCGGAACATATTTACATGTTAACGTAGTTGCACAAGTAACACGATGTAAGTGGCCAGGGAGCCCATGAGTGAGAAGAAGGCACGGCGATCCAGAGAGAAGAATCCCCACGCACTGAAAACTACTGGTCTTTGTACAACCTGCTGGGTGAATATCTGCACCTCCCTCATGACAGCTGGACAGATATCTGTCTTCAGGCTCAACCTCTGTAGCAGAGAGATTGTCGTTTGAATCTTGTCTGCCAAGTAATGTGGCAAGAACATTTCTAGTACGATCGATAACAAGTGACTGATAACTCGCATGACTGCAGATATTATGTGTGATGTTATGACCCTTTCATGTTTGGTACCTGTAAGTAAATCTATGGCAAAGTTTGCATAGAATGTCATCGAGTACATGCTGTATGTCAAAGATACTAAAATCTGAAGTCCGAAATTGTTACCTACCATCAGCATTGTCTCGTTCAGATAGTAGAAAGTTGCTCTCAGTTGTTTCAACACGCCAGTAGTATTGTCACAAGTGGGTACTTGACTTGTATCTTGAGAGATTCTACTCAAAGAATAAGCTGCGAGTGATCTAGTTGTCACAACGGAGGAAGCATTGTCATGTGATGTCACCGAACAACTATCAATGACGTTGCTAACAAGAACATATTCCCCGTACATATTTTCAATGTCTTTGTTTAAGTGATCCAAAATTATTTCAAACAGTAGAAGTATATCAAGGTATAAGATGTATCCCATTATATAGATAATGTTGAAGAAGAGAACAGCAACAGAACTAAATCCGTGGATGCTGGAGGCAAAGTAGAAGTACATGACGTAATTACAAGTTACAAAAGCACCAATCAAGAACAACTGTATGCAGAGGAACGCACAGACACGAGGATACTTGACCCAGTTAGATCTGAGAAGTACTTGGTCCATGTGGTGTATTCTCCTGAACACCTCGCCAAGGACAGGATTAGCGCACGACAGTAAAGTGATGACAGAACATACAAAACACATAGAGGTGGGAATCCAATAGGTGATCATGTTCAAAATACGGTATTTGTCCTGTTTTTGAGGTTGAAGATAAATATAATGAATCAGACACCCTACCGTTAACAGAAGCACGTAAGTAACAGACTGTATAGTGCCACCAATCTGTGACCTGTAGATGTGACTGTTGTCATCTGACAAGCGTCTGATTGGAGCCAGACCCAGTATCTTCAGCACTACAAACAACCGCCTTACAGCCAAGCAAATGTTGTTTGGTGACTTGAGTATCTTCATTGTCGCTCCTTTTATTTCATAAATGGAACGTCGAAAACTACAAAATACTAAGGTACGAATTCACGTCGCTTTCACATTTTAATACTTGTTTACTAATTGCCAATGAAAAAAATAAAATGTAATTCATATGCATTTGTAATTCTAACGGTGCATATATTTTTATAGTTGATGAAGGTGTCTGCGACCGACGTCTTTAGAAAATGAACTCAAATTGAAGAACCAGTAACGTCTAGAAATTCATGTATTTTCTGAGACTTTTAACATGATTAAAATCGATGGAACTGAACTTCAATTTGCCTGATGAGCTAACCACCACATAGAATATTAAAAGCTCATCCAATAAGTCTTATGCGTGACCAGCAATATATTAACTGTCTTTCTTATGATAACGAAACAAATGTGGTTTTATGACATAATCAGTGATAATGGGAAGTGAATAATGACCGCGAGTCCAGAAAAATAATCTTTCTATTGCCTTACGTAGTAGTAAATTGGCAATAAATACTATTGTCCTGCCTCTCATCGCACATAAATCTGTTCCAATTTACTGTTATACATTTTAAATAAAATATATTTTGTAATAAAATTTTAATATTTCACGTTCCCATTGAAAGAAAATTTCTGTTGAGGAATGAAATGATCAAAATAAATTGCTTATTATTGACAAAATACAACTAATTACTAACGGACACGCCTAATAAGTCTAAAATGAAAAACATAATTTAATTTCACAACTTGCTAGCCTATTTACAGCACGCGCCATGTACGTTGGCGGGTAACGAGTTGGAATGTGTTGCATATAATATTACTACCGTTTTAAATTCGAATGGCTAATTTACATAGTTCTATTTCATTCCGGTATTTATAGGCTGCTAGGTGTGTTTGCAGTGGCTGCTGCTTGAATTTCTTGAATGTGCCCTTCACTCAGTAGCTGCCACTCGCCATCTAAGCTGGCGCGCAGTGCATATACGTAATAATTGGTTCGTATTCAATTTTGGAAAGTGGTGTAACTCTGAATTTACGCATGCATTAGCGACATTCAAAGCCCTTCATTAAACTTAAATATCTACCAGGCAAAATTTTAAACTAACCTGGGTCTTACGAAGCTAGTAGTAAAACAGAGTGTAAATAATCAGATTATTACCTAGCAGTTCAGCATGCAACCTTTGTTGCAAGAATTCCAAAGATTTATACATGACACAATTAAAACCCAAAGACGAATGAGAATTAGTATTCAGAAATTTTTCTTTCGAAAAATATATTACACGATACCTACTGAGATGACAAAGAGAAATTTTTCTTTTGGAAAGAGTTAAAACGAAGCTGCCTAATTTACAAAAAAAAAAAAAAAAAAGTGGCGGTCAAATAAAGAAAAATTAAATTAAAATATATGTTGTAAGGGAGATGATAATCGTCTAAGCATTTCGGTACAAACCTCATAATAGAATATTCCGTTGTAAGAACCTGCATTTCTGAAAGAGTATATCTACTAATATATCATACTGGTATAAACAATCACAATAAAAAGGGTTTACATGAAACGAAAAAATGAATGTATTTGTGCTTTACGTCTCGTCGACAGCAAGGTCATTATTGACGGTTACACACAACTTTTACACAAGGACAGGAGCTGGGAGAGGAGTCGGCCATGGCCATTGTTAAGGAACCAACCCAGCATTCACCTGGAGCAATTTCGGGAAACCATGGAAAACCGAAATCTGGATGGCCGCAGCTGGGGATCGAACCCGGGTCCTCCCGAATGCGAGTCCTATGTGCTACAGTGGTTCCATCTCACTCGACTACACGAAAAACAAATTAAAACGTAAAAATTAAAATAATTATTATTTCGGCCCGAAAGAAAGAAATTCCTCAGGGCTGGTGCTTGTAAAGTTGCATCAGACACTAAATGCTTTGTCCAACCGAGTGTGATAAAGTAGAGCCGTCACAAACATTGGTCTTAGGTTTGAGAGTCAGTTATGCAGAGATTATTAGCTCTACCGGCCGTCCTAATGCTAAGTATCCATCTGGTTGCATATTCTTTGATAAACATACAATATCGCACATTAGTGTACGCGGTAACTAAAATAAAATCACAAGCAAAATATTTAAAGTAATCTTATTTCTAACTGGAAATTTCTACTTAGGTATGTTCAATTTAAAATGCAAATATTAATCGTAATGAATATTAATCTATCTAAATTTTAACTTCTCTGGTTTTGTGATTTTTTTTTTTTTTTTCAGTTTTTGCCAACCTACTCATAAATAAAACCTCTTTGGACTATAGCCTGTACATACGAAATAATTATTACGGCCTGCCTTTTAAGCATTCACTCAGGTATTGTATAAAGTTTGTGGTGTGGGAGGGGTGGTTTTACGGACTTGTATCCCGTGCAAGACTTTGTGAGGAAATTACTATGACATCATAGGAGTATATTGCGCGCTCTTTACACTGAGCTGAGACAATTTATAGTTCGCTGCCATTGAGTATGCTAGCAGTTAAATTCCTTCATTACATATTTTATCCAGAGTTACTGCTACATTACATTATTTCACGCGAGCAAAGCCGCAACCAACCAACTAGTCTCTATATAAAACTAAAGCCCAATTCACACACTCGTAAACTCGTCAACGCACAGTCCAAACTTCTGGACCTAGACATGTGAAACTTTGAAAGGGGCTTTCCCTTACACCGTAGACACTAACTAAGAAGGTTTTTTTTATTTTTCACAATTTGAAAATTATGGCAAGTCAGTGAAATGTGGTAAAATACGTTTTTCCGTGTATTCTCGATATCACTTAAATCAGTAGATATGTAAAGGTGCTTTATACATCAGCATAATGCTTACAAAAATTTATCTAGTGGTGGTTGTATATCGCGATAATGTTTTTACCAATATACCCTTGAAACCGCTGTAGTTTCTTGAAACATATATGATTCGGTTATAGACTTCTGACATAACGTGGCTGTCTGCACACAAATAACAGGTATCAAATACTACAAAATTGGGATTCTTATTGGCTCAGTCAAATAGGGTAACAGTTCCAATTACAAGCTAAAGCCAGTAATCTTCTGGTAACCTGAACGTGTGTTGAAATCCAGCAGTCAAGTTTACCCGGTTCAAACCATTATCTCTATATATTATCAGTTTTTTAATTTACAAATTAAGATGGGTAAAGCTGTACAACATAATTTGAATAAATTTCCGATAAAGTTTAAACCTATTGTGATATCGAATTGATTGATGTTTCAAAATCAAACCTAAGAATATCCATAAAAAGCAATTTTCAGGACTTTTAGAAATCCAACATCTAAGGAGATAAAAATAAAACTTGGTTTCAGCTACGGAGGGAGTTGCCGCCAAATTTTAGTTGTTTTAATAATGTTTGTTTTAGTACGAGATGTAGTTTTCTTAGTATGCGTTCATTGAGACTATTTTTCTAGCATTGAAAATATCTTGCTTTCACAGTTTTTATATAGTGGCAATGCAAACCACAAAGTTGCATAAAACGGTTTTATACAAGAAACTAAAATCAACTGACTTAAAGAAACGAATTAATTCATACTGAAGAACAGTGTCACGGGCAACGTCAAGACATGTATAAAATCAGGAATTGACATTTTCCGTATTAAAGAAAAGCAAAAATTTGGCAATTTTTTATTTCGAATCAAGCAATTGTTTAAAGAAATAAAAAAAATATTCTCTGCAGTGGTTTTATAAATATCTTGACGTAACTTGTGACATGGATCTTCAGCGTGAAATTTTTTTCACTTCTCTAGGCCAGATGGTTTTCGTTTCTTGTATAAGACCAGTTTTACAAATTTTGGCTTTATCTGCCGCTACACAAAGTCTTTGAAATCTAGAAACTTTTATCGCTCTAAATTTATTCACAATTTGTATCTATAAAGTAAATCATGTATAGTACAAACATAATAATTATTTAAAAATTTAAAATTTTGCATGGAGCCCGTACCCCACCCACTTAATCGACTGTATCTGTTAGACGTGATGAGATATGGAGATGATTTCTGAATAAGAATGAAACTTACGTAAATACCTAATAAGGGACTAAACAATTTTTCAAAATTCGACAGTTTAAGTGGCGAAAATATGTAAAATATTACAGAAGTGCCGAAAATCAGATATGAATTCGGATAAACAATTTTTAAAGTTGTTACTTTTTGTGGAGCTATTGATACGTGTACCGCTTTGGGCAGAGGCTTATCATAGTAAATCTGGTTTTTAACAATTCTGACTATCTTTCTAGACGTAATTTTTTGGAACACTGGTAGGAAGTTTAAGTTTTAAATACCGTGTTAGTGACGGGGACGGAGAACTGCTATGCTATTATAGACGCACATAGTGGCAGCTGGCAGAAGTGCCGGGAAACGGGAGATTCATAAGAAAATTAACCGAACTGCGGCCCTGTACAAGCACGATTATCCCATGTGAAAATCCGGTTGACTGCCGGTGTAATCGAACCCAGATTGCTATAATGTTGATAATTTTTAAAAGCATAATGGTGAAGCCGCGGCCGGGCAGCTGGTATAAAGAATGGTATAGATAAGCCGTTCACTGAACTTGAATGCGAATTTCAGTATCTTCGCGAAGATGATAGTAGCCGAACTGAATACCGAACCTTGGAAGGGGGACGAATCTTATCTGATTGTGGTCAATATTGTGGACAGCAAAATAAAATATTTGCATTGAAAAAAATATCTGTACATGTGACACGTCGGGTTGTTACCAAAAAATCCAAAACTTTCAGTACGTTTAAAGCACACATATTTGCTCAAACTTCTAAGTTGATAGTAGTTTAATTGTATTAGTTAAAGTCTGTATAAATATAAAATTATATTAAAAATAGGCTACATCTCGCTATATTGTATTTCATTATTTGAAATTTAAATTGTTACGCATATGCACAAATATGTGCGGAAGTACAAATTATATTTTGTAACCCACTATAAAATTTTGTGGGGCACATTGTATTCCTGTACCCGCCCTGTTCCTACAAAACTCTTTCAATGCGTTGTACGCAATAATGGTAAAACAACACATTAAGTTTCGCTTTACTGAAAGGAATGGTGGTTGCCTGTTTTCTATTTTCCGGTCACCATCGGACATCTCTGAGACACATAGTTTGCCTGAAATGGTAGCTGATTTTCAAAGCTTGTGTCACTTTAAAATAAACGTTTACAATTTTTGCCCATACACTTTGATTAGTATAGAACATTTTCATTTCCCTTTTTCAGGCTAGTAAAATGTTGTCACGAGGAAGACTGGTAGTCCAGCTTGCCCAACAACAGGCCGCATCCACAAGTAATGAACAATTAAACAGCAATGACACATACAGCAAACAAAATTCTTCTATAGGCCGTTCACGATAAAGTGAGCACTGCATAAAGTTTTCTTTCAACCGTTTTACAGCCATCTTTACTATATTTAATATGGAAACTTCCATGCAACTCAAAACTAGTGTAAACATTTCAACACTCTCAGAAGTTAACATACTTTGTTCCAATAAAACATATTTTTAATTAATTATAAGTTCTGACGAGTGCTCAGTTTATAGTGAACAGCCTATACACACCTTTCGTCAACAAGTTCACCTGGTGCTGTTTTGGAGGAAGTGTCTCCTGATGCTGCTGTAGTTGCAAAAGACATGAATCTACAAGAAGTAGTGCAGGAAGTGACTTATCCTTGTACTATTTTCAAGTAAACTTATTCTCCTGCTGCTGTTATAGAAGTACCAAATGTAAGGTATGATATAGTGGAGGAAGTGAATTCATCAGTGACTGTTTTGGAGGGACTGTATCCTCCTACTGCTTTTGTTGTAGATGACATGACTCCACCTCCTGTTGTGCAGGAAGTGACTTATTCTGGTGCTGTTTTTGAAGAGACATTTTCTTCTGCTACTGTTGTAGAACAAATGAATCTACCGTCTGTTGTAGTGGAATAAGCGCAGTCACCTACTACTGCTGCTACTGTTGTAGATGACATGACTCCACCTACTGTTGAGCAGGAAGTGAATAATCCTTCTGCTGTAATAGGGATGAGTCAGGTCAATAGTTCAGTTGGTGTTGAGGAAGCTAAAGCAGGTGTTGGGGAAAAGACAACAGAAGTGGACGGCCTAGGCGATATGGTGGATGGTCAAGATGTTGATGAAGAACCCTCTATAAAGGAAAACCTGGAAGCTAGCAATTGCAAGAAACGAAGGAAAGGAGAAGAGGTACATCCATGTCATTGGGCAAGAAATGTCAATTCAGCTAAAGGGAAAAGGGGGGAAAAGTATTTGGGGTTGCAGAAACAAGATGATGGTAAATATAAACTTGTAAATAAAAGGCAGGAAAGGACATTAAAAGCTAGATGTAACTGCAAGGGTGTAAGATCCGTTATTTGTGAGGAAGTTACTGAAATTGAAAGGCATAATATTTTCAATAACTTCTGGAAAGGCATAGAAAGCTGGGAAGCAAAAAAGGATACAGTTGTATCATTTGTGGATAAATCAGTACCTAGTTTTCGGCATAGAACTAGTGATGAGAATTCCGGAAGAATGTTTCCTTCAAGTATTATCTGAATGCTGGCAATGAGATACAGAGGGTGCGTAAAAATATGTTCCTGAACACATTCTGTCTAGGTGAAAAATCAGTTCAGTCTTGGGTCATCAACTCGCCTGTAAGTAGACATGTGGTTGAAGAAATCAATGAAAATGACATCGATGATACACAGGCTATGAATGAAAATGATACAAATTGTCAATTTCTGCCAAAACAAAATATGGATAAAATGAACGAGATCTGACTGTTTTTGGAATCCCTTCCGAAAATGGAATCACATTTTTGCCGTGCCAACACTGCCAAGGAGTACTTAACCAATGTGGGCAAGCAAATCACAGCTATTTACTGAATATGAACTTAACTGCCAAGAGAAAAATATTCCACCTGCCTCAACGACACTGTTTCATTCAGTATTCAAAGCCATGAACATTGGATTCTTTATTCCCAAGAAATATCAGTGTGATACATGCATAAAGTATAAGCTTGGTACTGTCTCGGCTGAAGATTACCAGAATCAAGAGAAGCGAAAGAAAGGGATAAGAAGACATCACATGCAACTGCTTAAGTGTTGGTGTATGCAGTTGATGTCCAAAAAGTACTCACGTGTCCTGGCATTAAAGCATCCACGACTCATTACAAAACCAAACTTAAGGTCCATAACTGGTCTGTTTACAATCTAGGTACATCAGATGGGACATGTTATATCTGGCACGAAGGCAATGGAGAAGTGGACAGTAACATTTTTGCCTCATTGCTAGTGAGATTTCTCAGCAAAGATGTTGAAAAGAAACCAGATGTCACAGAAATCTTTATTTGGAGCGATGGGTGTACCTACCAAAATAGATGGTAAAATGTATCAAATGCTCTCCTTTGCTTTGCTGTTAGTAAGGGTACTATATTGCACCAGAAATATCTGGAAGTTGGACACACACAAATGGAGGTTGACAGCATGCACAGAATCATCGAGAAAAAAATATTAGGAAGCACGAACACTATGTTCCAACAGACTATGTAAGGGCAGTCAGGGAAGCTAGGAAACACCGTAGACTTTATATTGTAGAAAGTCTGACATATAACGACTTTTTGTAATATTCTGGTGGATACTACAAGAGTATCCGACCTGAATCACGTAAAGGAGATCAATGTGTCACCTACCTGAAATGTCTCAAGTTTCATACAGACGGTCACATGAACTATAAGTTGAACTATAGTGACGACTGGAAAGAACTGCCTAGAAGGTCAAAACCCATTAAAGATATTTATGCACAACAGAAACCACTTTACAGTAGACCTTTGGCAAATCCAGGAGAGAAAGTTTGTGGATCTTCAAGAGCTGAAAGCATGCTTGGAAGTAGATTATCATCCATTTTACAATGGTCTTCCTCATGGTAATTGTGGACAGTGTGATCACATCAAGTATTAAAACAAATTATATTTGGAATTGTAATTACCCGTGGACACAACAGAACCATTGAGTTAAGCTTATTGTTAGTTTGCACATAGTTAAAAGTGGACTTATATGTGGTTTCTTAAGAGTCAGTAAATAATAATTTGAAGAACTAGAGGTTAAAATAACATCTGATGAGATTAAACATTGTGAGTAAAATGTCTTACGTTCAAATGTTTAAGTTCAAAAGGTTGTGTTTCTGTACGCAAAACGACTATTTAAAAAATTACATTCAAAAGGTTGTATGTCGCAATAAGCCTCTTAATAGCACAAGTTTAACATATGTTGGTAAGTCAGTTATTAATAAATACTTACAAATGATCAAAACATCAATATGATATTGATATAATCAATTCTTAATGAAATAAACAGTTTTTTGCTCGCCTGACAAATGGGCTTTATGACATACGACCTTTTGCACATTCAGTGTCGATTTATCACTTTGAAAACAATTATACTAGCATAATATAATTTAAAAATCCAAAAAAGGATAACTTTGAAACAAACTGTCATATTGTATTTTCAAAATTTTTTTTCTTACAAATTAAACTCTGAATATAGTCTTAAGCAGTTATCCACGTGTCATTAATAGTCAGGTCCCATAGGATTAGTTACAAAGTCAAAACCTTTTGTTAGTTAAATATAGTGGTGTCCTTAAACTTTTAGTAGAAGCTATAGGTATTTTAAATATCACGGTATCATAGCATAATATTTTGTCAACGTTAGTTTAGTTGCTTGCAATACGGAGGCTGAGAAATATTCACTGTTACACAATTTGAATATTGGAATTTAAATGTATCAAATTTCACTCGTTCGCTAACACGTCCTTGTGCAACGTTAAACAGCATAGTTGACAGTAATATTTAGCAAGTTATGCGTTCATACATTACAGTTGACAGTTGTCAAATACGGGATTGCATACAGTAATGGAGGGAACAGCAACATAAAAAGTTATAATAACCTTTCACATAATATTTGCTTGCGCTACGTAATAGGCTATGTGTTAGTAATCAATACTTTAATCATCTTGTCAGTCACAGCTGTAAAGTAGGGTATTACCTACAGAACAATAAAATATGAGGAAATCTGATCCTTGCATCACGTTCTTCTGACAACTGTGCTGTGACAACATTTATTTTACGTTGTTGGTAATAATCTATGTTAGGACCCACGGACGGAACCACGTGTGATGCAAACGTTTCGCACGGGAGAGAGACAACCGTTTCTGTCGAACGGGGTGAAAGTTACCGTTTGCGACTATCTGGACCAACAACTCACAATATTATTCTACAATATGGATGAAGTTTATCGCTTTATGTGAAATATTTTGTGTCTGAAATACTTTGAATTATGGTTGTTTCTGAAGGTATTCATTGTAAATAATCACTACAGTGATGGTGTTACACGTTTTGTTCGTGCTTAACAGATGTGAAGTGAGGTCACAATGGATCAGCAGTGGACTGTCAAAGACGGATAGAAGTATCCCAATAAAACCCACTGGGTCACTCCAATGTTCGGCAAGTGTTTTATATGTAAATATGTAAGCAAGTAGTCAGACCATAACCTCACCGCGACTGTCAATTAAATATTACCGTACTGTTAAAATATGCATTTGTTTCAGCTCACAGTATGAGAATGAGAATACGCGTGCATTGAATATTAAAATTTTGATTCAATATAGGTAACTGTTATTATCTGGTTACTGGAAAATTTGTGCACTTTCGTAACTTCACTACTGCTTTTTACAATTACGTTTTCTATCTTTACGTTTGAATAATATAAATGAACATGTATCACTTTTGCATTTACTAAATGATTTGTGCGCCGCACTGGTTCAGCCAATATACAGAGCCTGGTCGCTGGAGGAAGGTGTGAACGGGCGATGCTCCAATCCTACAACACAACCTGTGCCCAGTGCAGTTCCAGCGCACCGCTAATCCTTGATCTGCAGGTTGCCTAGATGCCAGGCTCCCGCTTGCACACAGCCGATGATTGCCGATGTGGACTTTGATTATTTCAGCGACCCACTTTTTCTGTACATGACTGTACACTGCTGTGTGGTGTTCACGTTTCTCGCTAAGAGGAGACATTAACATGTGACGTAAGCAAATAACTGTTATATATGAGCATTGAATTAACACAACCTTTAATGCACAATATATTCTCCAAGCAAACAAGTACTTTTTGACTCCAAAGGAATTTACTTAAGTCTACTGAGAAGATATTTTCTGCCACGTACGAAACTATTCTTCAAAAGTAAAAAAAAAAATTATAGTGTTCTGTATTTCATAACCAATATTATACATTCCAAGAAAACGTTTCGCTGGATATATTTTACTGCCTTATTGCACGCAATATGCAAACAACCGCGTCGTACAGTATTACTATGCCAATCGGTACGCTACCTTATGCTCTCTTACAGTATTTATATTGGGGATGTAATTTTAAAGTTCATGAGTAATGGTGTGTTATTTTATTAAATACCTGCAAACGAAGAATTGTATCGTCTGTGTGCCTCCATGAATACGATTTCACATAATAATGCAGGTGCTCTTATATTATAATGCTACTTCGGTTGAAATATTTTATTATTCCTTCACAAATACAACAAATATTAACATTAATGTAAAGAATAATTGCTTTTAAACTACCAAAATTCTAACAAGCGTTATTTATTTGTAACCTAATTACTCTGTCGTAACATTTTGAGGTGACAGTTTCATGGAAATTTATCCAAGCAAGTAAGGTACACGTTTTATTGTTCTGTACTTTAAAATTGTTATTGGATATAGAAAAATTGGAGTTATGTATAGGAAATTACTTACAGCAACAAAGAAAGAGGAGTTTATAATGTACAAGTTGAATTAATAATATTTTAATAGACTCGTAGCGGATATTATTGATTAATACAAATTATCAGAATTATTAAGGTGTTGGGACATATTTAGTAATTTGGCCCTCAAGATGTAATTTAGTACGGTAAAGTTTACAACTCAACCGAATATCGTAGGCCTCAATCATTTAAACACCAAATTTTCTATGACGATGGTCAGATTTGAAATGTCGTGTTTCAATATTATTCATATCCAAATTGAAACGTTATGTGACACAATTTCTTTTCTGCGATAGTGTCCGAGCTCTATTGCTAAGTAATAATATTTCAAATGTAATTAAAATAAACTTATAACTTGTCTCACTTCTATGTATATCCGATCACTAAACTATAAACACCAACATTTATTTATCTCTTGATATTTAAAGGCAATTTATTTTCAGTTAGATAAATACATACATACGTATTAGTTTTAATAGTACACTTTTCGTGACTGAAACTTTGAGACAATGCAAATTTGTATCGCTATATTGTAAGACTTATGGTTCGTGATTTATAGCGTAATATGTCACAAAATGTGTGTAAATAAGAATTTGTGATTTTCAGGAATTTAAAAAATGAATTAACTTTAGATTAATCATAAAAATATAACATTGCGGTACATATCGACATTTTATCGAAGTTGCACAAGTAACACAATGTACGTGGCCAGTGAGTCCATGAGAGAGAAGAAGGCACGGCGATACAGAGAGAAGAATCCCCACGCACTGAAAACTACTGGTCTTTGTACAACCTGCTGGGTGAATATCTGCACCTCCCTCATAGCAGCTGGGCTGATATCTGTCTTCAGGCTCAACCTCTATAGCAGAGAGATTGTAGTTTGTATCTTGTCTGCCAAGTAATGTGGCAAGAACAATGCCAGCACGGTCGTAAACATGCGACTGCTTATCTGAATGGCGACAGATATGATGTATGTTGATAAGACACTTTCACGTCTGTTACCAGTAAGGACATCTATGGCAAAGTTTGCGTGGAATGTTATCGAGTACATGCTGTGTGTCAAGGATAGTAAAATCTGAAGTCCAAAATTGTTTTCCACCATCTTCATCGTCTCGCTCAGATAGTAGAAAGATGCTCTCAGTTGTTTCAGCACGCCAGCAGTATTGTCACAAGTGGTTACTTGAGAGATTCTCCTCGAAGGATTAGCTGCGAGTGGTCTAGTTGTTACAGTGAACGAAGCATTGTCAGGTGATCCCACCAAACAATATTCAGAGACGTTACTTCCAAGTACACTTTCCCCGAAGATATCTTCAATTCCTTAGTTTAAGTGATTCAAAATAATTCCAAACAGTAGAAGTATATTACAGTATAAGAAATATCCAATCGTAGATATAATTCTATTGAAAAGACCAGCAATAGACCAATATCCACAAAATGTTTGTTCAGAGCACAAGTACGAGACGTAATTACAAGCTTCATATGTAACAATCAAGAACAACTGGGTGCAGAGGAACGTACTGACACGAGTGTATTTGACCCAGTTAGATATGAGAAGCACTTGGTCCATGTGGTGTATTCTCCTGAACATCTCTCCAAGTAGAGGATTTACACACGACACAAAAGTGATGATAGTACGTACGAAACCAATCGAGATGGGAGTCCAATAGGTGATCATGTTCAAAATGTGATATTTTCCTGTTTTATTAGGTATATGGCAAATATAATAAACAAGACATCCTACAGTTATCAGAAATATGTAAGAAACAGACTGTATAGTGCCACCAATACGTGACCTGTAGATGTGACTGTTGTCCTCTGACAGGCGTCTGATTGGAGCCAGACCCAGTATCTTCAGCACTACAAACAACGGTCTTACCGCCGAGCAAATAGTGTTTGGAGACTTGAGTATCTTCATTGTCGCTTCTTTTATTTCATTGATGTCAAGTCGAAACACTGCAAAATTCTAAGGTGACTTTACATTTTTAATGTATGTGAGCAATTGTACATTAAAAGTATGTAGTGTAATTCGTACGCCTTGCGGATATAAAGGTAAATGTTTTTGTACACCAAGTAGTCGTGGCTCGACCGACATCTAAAGAAAATGAACTCAAATTGAAGATTCCGAAACGTCTAGTATTTCATGTTACTTCTGAGTGCTTTAACCTGATTAAAATCGATTGAATAGAACTGCAGGTGGCCTGATAAGTCTACCTATACATAAAATATTACAAGTTCAACTAATATTCATAATGCGTTGCCAGTAAAGTTAACAATCTCTCATTAGGTAGTGAAACATCTTAATTGAAAGTGGTTCGACGACTTGATCAGTGATAATGGAAAGTGAATCACCACTTCATGTACAAGAAAATTTAAACTTCCAACCGTCTGACATTGTGTTAAAATTACTAATAAGTAAATAGTTTCTGTTTATCAGTGCAGATAATGTTGATGCTGTCTCAATTAAATTTTTTTTAAAGAATTGTGATAACTCAAGAAAATGTTCTTAGTACGTATCGAAAAAATAAAGCTAAATTAACAAATACCAGAAAAGAATAAAATAAATAATCTAATTTGAGGATACACTATCCTACGTAGATATTGGATTTGCGTGTCGTATTTAATTTTCGAAAATAACGTAAGTCTGAACTTGAGCATATTGTGGCGAACATAATATGTCCGCCTAGTTAATATATTTCAAGCATTTCAGGATCTTATAAAGCTAGTAATAAAAAGAGTTGCAAATATTAATTTAGCGTCTAGCTCCAGTTCAGCTGATGACCCTTGTTGCAAGGGTTTCCAAATTTATAAATTACACAAACAAGTGACACGGTAGTATGATTACTCAGAAACTCTTCTTTTGAAAGAAGTTTTCAAGAAAATGCTGAGATGGCAAAAGGGGTGGATGGAAAATATAGAATTGTTAAATAATACGAGATGTTATATGGGAGAGGATGACTGAATAAGCAGTTAAATACTAGCCTCAGACCAGAATATTCGGAAGTAAGAGCCTACATTTGTTGTTTACTAATGGCTTATATTAGTGCAAACAATCGCAATAAAATTATTTGTGCACGGAACGAAAAATATAGACGTAAAAACTGAAAACGAGGTGAATTTCAGAGAGATTGTACCTATAATGTAGCGTTAAATACTTAATGATATGTCCTGCTGAGTGATGATAAAGTAGAGTCATCACAGACATTGGTCCTAGGTTCGAGCCGCAGTTATTCAGAAGTTATTTCTCTCTACCGGCTGTCTTAATGCTCAGAATCCCTATTCTTCCGTAAACATTTCACATTGGATTACTGTGCACGCGATATCTATAATAAATTTATTGATGAAATATATAGAGTATCCTTATCTCCAACAGCAGTTTATTCTGTGCAAGTATCAATCCTAACAAATATTTTCTATATTATAACTTCTCTGGTAAGGCCTAAATGAAACACTACTTTACTGAATGTTTTCAGTTTATTGAAGATAAATAAATATCGTATGTGGATAGTACCCGAGGGCAGGGTATCGTACCACGAGTGCAGTTTTATGACTGGACGCACGTATCCTGATGGATGACATGATGTGAAGCCCTACAATGGAGAAGTGATGCAATGAGAAAGGCGGAGGGAACGGGAGATTCCCGAGAAAACCCGCCAGCCAACGGCAATGTCCGCCACATTTCCCACGTGTGAAAAATCCAGGCTGTACCTGCCGGGGATCGAACACGGATCGCCTTGGTGGAAGCCGAGTGATCTTACCATTAGGACACCGTGACTCCCTATTAAAGATAATGCTGTGTATATTTCTCTGAGATATTTTATATGAAATTCAGTGTTCCAAATTTGTTTCGTGAACGGATAGTCAGTGATCAAATTTTACATAACAGGTAATAATGGTGGAAACGTATCGTGAAACTTACCTGAAAGGCATGTTTAAGCATAAATAAATAACGTAACATTTTTACAGGTGTAAAAATATGTTGATTTAATAGAAATAGTCAATGTAAAATGCTTGAAAAATTTAGTTTCCTTCCTCTTTAGATAAACATAATTCTTAAATTCTAAACTGTAAAAAAATAATGCATGAATGACGTACGTTTCCATTTAACACATTCGATGGTCTCGCTTGCACTGTAGCGAAGTACTTCTTTGTCACTCGATGCATAAGGCAGTCCGGCACTAGCCCGACCTTCGTCCCCACTACGTTAGTTAATATGTGTAAGATCAGTTTTTCTAGCCCAGACCTATGTTAGGATGGATAGATACTTAGTTTAAAATGCTGTCTAACCCTTACTCTCACATATGATAAGTCCTCACCTGGCGCATGGACGGTGTTGTATTGTGACACGTGTATTATTTTTTATACTGAAAACATCTTAGCTTGTTCCTATTACGTTCATAAACGAAGAAGAACACACTTGAAACTACGCTTTTATAATTTAAAAAATTCAGCAAGTTTTTAGGAACGTAATTTTCTCTTCTATAAAAATTGTTAATAAATGTTTTTTTCTTCAGACTACTGTAACACCAATAACAGCACCTGAATTCGTTACGAACGTACAAAGTATAATACGTGGGCTGGCCTTTACTTACACGACAGTTTAGTGCGCTGTGAATAGAGCCGATATTCTACTCGGCGAGCGTGATACTCTCGCTGGATTCTGTCTTCATCGTTCCCAACATACTTGGCTACTCTCATACTTATAACTATAGATGATAGACTATTGTTTTCTATCGAAGCAATCTAATAGCCCCGCTGTTCTCACGCGACAAATGCGGAAATTTGAAACCGTACAGACTACTCCTAAAAGCCGCTGATCGAACAGAAACCTCACTGCAGTTGAACACTACACGGTCTGACACAGCTACATAAACATAAGTCAGAAACATGAGGTGAGAAGGATGTGAATGTGGTTGACAGGGGCGGGGTAAAACTTGTAACCCGGAAATTTCTCCAGTCAAAATGCACCGTCCATCCGGTTTCCCGCACAAGTTTACTACACAAGTAATAACTAACTACTTGTACGAAATATGCATAATTGTATCATAATGTAAGTAATTAGATAGACACTATTTTCTCCCTAAATGAATGAAAGTAAAGATAATTCAGCGCTTGTAAGTAATAAGTAATCATAAATAATTTTGCATGTGCGTTCAGTATGCGAAGTGTTTTTCCCCTCATTTACTTCCATGTGTAAGATTCTTAGAAATTTTACGGGACAATTTAAATGGTACAAGGAAATCACACTTACTGCAAAGAATGTTAAAAATTCATTCTATTACAAAATAACTGATATCACTTTAAAATTTGTTTACACTTAAAGTAATCAGAGTTTTACTAAAAATATTTGTGCTCTATGAAAAATTCAATCAATTTCTATTAGTCCGTTTGTTTAAGTGCCGCCGGCCGTGACTATTTTTCGTCCTACCTCAACGTCAACGCCGCAGATACACTATTCTTTCATTTAGTTTTTTCATGGCTATCTTCTGGTTTTATTTTCGTTAGGTTTTGTTTTGGTGGGTACCTTTTGGTTTCTGGTTATGTTTATCTTTGGTTTCCCACCCTGATAGAGTGTGCGGGTTAGCCAAGGTGATTCAGCGCTGTGGTCGGAGGTCTGTTTGACTTCAGCGACGAGTGGGCTCGCCGGATAGTCGTGGTGAGACTGAGCTCGGCAACGGACGTTTCGTCTTCGACGGTAGTATGTTCTGGGGTTGATTGTCCGACATACTAGATCCTCCTGTTCTTATCGCGGCCAACGCCCGGTATGTGGTTTCACATTGTTCCTTAGCTGGAAGGACTATCTGCTGTGGTGAGGTGAAGTGTGAGGCCGACGTATTTACCGAGGGCCCGCACTGAACCCAGTACCAGAGCTGCTAAACACTCGTTCCTGGGACTCAAGGTACTTCAGGACTGAACTAAGCTGCACCCTATCCGTGTCGAGAAGATCAGTGTATGTCCTAGCACTGTGTTTCGGCAGGAAGGCCCTGTAAGAATTGACTATACTCTGTGTCGCCCTAGTTTCTTGGTTTTAGCTTGGTGCAACGTCTTGGCGGGGCAGGGCCTTCCCTACCTAAGGAATTGACCGATAATGAGAGTTACAAAAATGTTGGTGTGTTACAGACTGGTACTCGCACGATAATCATGTCTCTACACTGCTGTCAACCTAGGGTACCCTGCGTTTTCTTCCCATTCGGCTTTTCGGTGGGCGAATTTTTGTCGTTGTGCTACATTCATCAATTTATCAGAGTGAGGTATATTTCTCAAATCCTCTGTTATATTTAAATGGTACAAATTTTGTAATTTGAGTTTTTGTTTTGTCGTTAGCTGTTGCGGCCGGCATCTGCGCTCGTAGTGAACTAGTAGAGAGCTATCTATTTATTTGCTCTCGATATACACCTGTTGATGATTGTTGAAATTTATATAGATGTATTTTTGCAAATCGTGGACCGCTCTGATTGGTTTTATGATAGTCTTATCCTATGGTGTAACCTTCCATCTACAATTTTCTACTCTCTTGCGTCGTTAGAAGTATCATGTTTACAAAAACGATATGTAGTTGAATTTTTAAATTATGTTCTCACATTTTTCCATTTCCTTCTTTCAGCGATAGAATAGCTTGCTACGTTTCATTAATAAGGTATGTTAATGAGAAGGAAGAATGAAAATGAATTTTTTTACAAGAATAGAGCAAGTTGAAAGAGCTTTCAATACTTAGTGTTTAGGTAGGCTTATCAGACAAATTGTAATTCTTTCTCGTCGATTTTAATAAGGTTAAAGCAGTTAGGAATATACGAAAGAAAAGACGATTTCAGTTAAGAGTCTTTATTTCTGAAATAATTTGTCATTAAAGACATAGGAACATCGACGTATATTTTATTTTTGAAAGTCTCGCGTGCTAGTAACTTAGCGAAGAAGTCTCCGTTGGCTTAATTGTAAAACCACGTAACTGTCATTTTCATGTTTTTACAGGAGAGAGAAAAAAACATTTGAATTTTGCAGTAAGGCATTTTCCATGCTACGAATGAATTTAACATCATACAAATATACATTTAGACAGTATCATTTTGTCAAACTGTTATAATGTTGAAAGGGCCAATTCCTTGCCCCGTCGGCTAGGCCCGATCAATAATGCGCCTCCCTGTCGCTCGGCCCACGTAACAGAAATGGCACACATGAAGCCTAACTCTTATCACCATAGGACTTGGAATTGTTTTCGATTTACAAATGCTATTGGGAGAGTGTTATTGCTGCCTTGGTAATTCATACAATACAAGTCGTTTTATCACTTTAATCGATTTGTACTTTGCGGCTACATTTGCGTACATACACACTTTACCGTATTTTAAATATATCAAACTGAAAGCTGCCAAGGGGTCGCGAACTGAATGGAGCGTTCCTCCGGTTTAGCACTCACTGAATATTTCGTGCCCAATTCATTGGCACCGTTTACTCTGCCGTCACCGTACCTGCATTTCCGGAATACGATTTCCCTGCTGGTTACTGCTGCACCGCCAAGACTTGACCCCCGTCTCAACGTGGTGGGTCCTCCCCTTGGGCACAGCCACACGTTCCGGACTCGCACCCGGCACCCACGTACTGGATACTGCTGACGTCCACGTCCCACTAGCTGCGTCCTCCTCGTCTAAGACCCGAAACTGGGCCCCCACGTAGTAGATACCACTGACGTCCACGTCTCACGATCGGCGTCCTCGTCCTCAGCTAGCCTTGTATACCACGAGCAGTAGAAATGGGTATGCCACCACCCCAT
>PNEQ01015725.1:0-21998 GCA_003012365.1 Medauroidea extradentata
GACTAAACGCTGAAAGGAGCAGACAATAATTAAACTAAGACAAGGAGTTGAAGATAAAGCTTACCAGCTTACTAGAAAGACGTGGCTCTGGTGCCATGACGGCCTCGAGGCGAGCGGACACACGCATCGAACGAAAGCGTAGAGACGAGTGGCCCGGCTCATGCAATTCTCCACCCGGCAGACGGCCGGGAGGAGGGGAAAGGAGGGGAGGAGGCACGAAGGCGGCCGACCGCGGCCGAGCGTAACCGAAACACATTCTTGACGTCGGGAGCGGAGAGGGGGGGGGGAAAGTCTCGAGTTCATTAGGACAACACACGGCGGCTCACAGATTCGAATTCACCAATCTTCTGAGAGAAGGCAGAGTCAATGTTTATGCATTCACAGCTTGTTATGAATGAGGACTGGGCGGAAAGGCCAGTACAGAGGTTTTACTGTATTTTGCTCTCCCCTTTATCCCACTTATTTACTTTTTTCACCCCTAATTTCTTTAAGTAAAACTTCCCTGAAAATTGACTGATGTTACTCAAGTTTTATGAGTATCACTCTCACGGTATTAGTATTTCAGGGGATGAAATTATGTTGACGGAACCAAAATAGGGTAGTTATTGACTGCTGGATGAAAATTGTACTAGCTACGTTTGATATTTCACAAAAATTTCTCAGCAAACTTATACCATCAGTATGTATTTGCAGCTTTTTTGGGTTTCAGTAGTTAGTACATTTAGCTATATAATGTTTAAAAATTACATTTGTTTTTTCATTGGGCATATTCCTGTGTGTCCTAAGTGCTTGCATGTGTACTCAGTTTCAGTTTAACATATCGAGAGAGCATCATGCCAGAATGGTGTATCAGCTACAGTGATCTCTCAGTTTAAGTTCTTTCAGTTTAACAATTCTTTCACTTAAACAACTGTATTTTTTGGTCCCCTCTGAAGTCCCAACATATTTTTTTATCTTTCAGTAAAAACTCATTCAGTTTAAAAACTTCTTCAATTTAAGTACAACTTTTTTCAGTCCCTTGAGAGTCCTTAAACCGAGAGATTACTGTATATGCAACATGTGGTTGGTACACTCATCTGTTACGTGATACTCTCAATGTGAGCAGGCACAGCAGTCGCCGGCAGCTGTCTCATCAAGAGAAATTATTGCAAACCATTTTTAAAATGTGCACAGTGAAACCTCTCTTATTACGCAGTGGCGTAGTGGCGTTGTATGGTGAAACGCCTGGTGTATGCTCACTAAAAGAAAAAAAAAAATTATATTTTCAGGCCTTTTCATTTTCTGTAACCTTACTGCAGAAGTCTACAGTTGTACCTCACAACTACGACATCGACTACTACGAACACAATGTAACTATGACAGCATTTTCAATCCCTGTCAAAAAAATTAAACTTTTCATAATTTAAAAGGAATACTGTAAAATTGAAAAATAAGTATTGCAAACAGTAAAGTTTATTTAAAAATACTGTATGTTAATTCGAATTCAGTAATAATGTAAGTGGTTACAGTAAATCATTAAGCTGCAGCTGTAAAAAACCTATGAACATTTTCTAAACACGACTACTAAAATAATTATACGTACTTACAGCGCTCGCTTGATGAATTATGTCACATGCCTGGTGAGTTATGTATGTCGCGTGCCTGGTGAGTTATGTCGCGTGCCTGGTGAGTTAAGTCGCGTGCCTGGTGAGTTATGTCGCGTGCCTGGTGAGTTATGTCGCGTGCCTGGTGAGTTACGTCGCGTGCCTGGTGAGTTACGTCGCGTGCCTGGTGAGTTACGTCGTGTGCCTGGTGAATTACGTCACGTGCCTGGTGAGTTATGTATGTCGCGTGCCTGGTGAGTTATGTCGCGTGCCTGGTGAGTTATGTCGCGTGCCTGTTGAGTTATGTCGCGTGCCTGTTGAGTTATGTCGCGTGCCTGGTGAGTTATGTTGTGTGCCTAAGTTATGTAGAGCACCTGGCGAGTTATGTAGAGCGCCTGGCGAGTTATGTAGTGCGCCTGGCGAGTTATGTCGTGCGCCTGGCGAGTTATGTCGTGCGCCTGGCGAGTTATGTCGTGCGCCTGGCGAGTTATGTCATGCGCCTGACGAGTTATGTCGTGCGCCTGACGAGTTATGTCTGGTAAGTTAGGCTGCGTGCGCAACACCTTAGCGAGGCTGTTCTGTGAAGTAAAGCAAGCCATGTTATGACTCAGTTTCTCTCCCATCTCTTCTCTCTTCCACTCACACACACACATACACACTGTTCACGCTTATCTCTGCTTAGCTTGTTACAGCTCAGGTTTTACTGTCCAGACCTTCAGCTTTTTGAGATAAGCAGCATTGGCGGCAAATGAGAGGATGTATTACTGTATCCCGTGTCAGTGCGTCTGCTGGTCTGAGTGTCACCAACGTTCGTGCTTACACAGTCGGCCGTTACTTACATGTTTTTATCATTTAGTTTATTAACAATGAACATCAGGGGTCGATGTTAAGGACTTTTTACCATATCTGATGAACAGGTTCTCTTTTCTCAAGCCAGCCTGTAACACTTAACGTGCCCAAATTTTTGAAACACAACTAGTTTTAAAAATAAGAAATGTGTTGTTCTTAATAATATCCATTTCTTCTTTCGCATATTGTGTCTGAAATGGACATTGTTTATCAGCGTCTGTCCGTGGTTTTTTTTTTTTGAGGTGGTTTTGAAATGGTAAAACTATAAATCCTTATGGGCCGGCCGTTGCCCTGTTAAAGTAACGTACACTGTACCCAAAGGAGGAGGTGTTTAACAATTTTTTTTCTAATGTGACGAATCTGTTTGGACAGCTGAAGGGGAAGAAAGAAAAAGGAAAAACACCACGAGTGGTTGGCTGTATGTTAAAATGAGCATGTCTCGCCTTAGCATTGCTTTTCAACGAACAGTCTATCTTTCTAGGTTTCGTAGCATTGAAATGTAAGCAAGACATTTTTCCTATCGGCACAATGCCAGAATTAATTTGTGAACTGGTGATTTAGGTAAAAGTCAAAGCGGGCACGTGCATGCACTTCTCTGTTATTGTATATTGGCTTTGAACTTAACTTTGTGCTGCCGCCAAACACAGTTCACGACTAGTATGCGAAAATAAGGTAACTATCAATGTTGGCATCACTCATTTTTGCTGGCAAACGTACTACCTGTCATATGGACAAGCGGAAAATTACATTCACTTGTTCATGCAGATTTATACTTGTCTCTGGCAGGCGAACAGGCGTTAAAATCAAACACTGATGACCACGTCTAAGAATTTGAGTGTGAAAAAGTAAAGTTAATAAAAAAATATGTAATTTGAAACAACACTTCAAACATTCTTTTATCTGGCTCTTTATTAACAAGTCAAAAGAGTTAATGCTCATTGGATGGACAGAATGATGGAACAATGGGAATGACAGAAAAAAATGTCTGTCTATAAGCATATCCTATCAGCCGAATTAGAACGTCGGGAGGTAAACAACTGTTGTTAACATTACACAGTTTGAGCTACTTGTTATTCAAAGTGCGCACAATAATTAACATGTGCCACAATGTGAAAGGGCATACGTATCCAACAGTGTAGAACAAAGTCAGTCATTGTCTTGAAATTTTGCTGGGAAATACATACCGGTATTTCTTTTACCCCAAGTTTCTTAACAATAAAGTATTTTTGGTTGATGTTCTGATTTATTCACGGTAAATATTTAAAAATAACTGCACCACATTCAGCTATAACATGTTGAAACCACTGTACTTTGTCGAGAGGAATTGCCGTATCACGACAGCACACTCACTATAAAAAAAGCATACTACACTACTCAAACTGATTACAGTACTACATGTTGTACTATGTCAAAAGTAACCTGACATTAACCTCAATTATTTGTCATTTTGTACCTGTGAGTTGTGCTTACAGTTCAGTAATACATTTTTGTTTTATGATGCACGCTAGAGCATGGCGCTAGAATAACCTGCACGATGCACAGTAACCCATTCTGATGGAACAGCGAAGCGCTATCTCCATCTTGGTTCTTAAGCTGTCTGCCACCACGTTGTTTCGACTGGTTAGTGCATGCCTAGCTCCCTAATGTCATTCATCCACCACCACTAAGCATATCGTTAGGAAGGATCAGTAGAGCGTCCCGACCTTGAATTGCAGTACAAGGCTTATGGTGTGCACTGTTGCCAGATCACAACCGTGTTACGAAGTTTGAGAGATGTACTTCATAATTTTTAGTATGTACTAAGATAATATATTTTAAATTTTTTGGATTGATATACATATTGTAATTGGCATAAAATTACACTTCATAGTAGGTATGTATCTACTGTAATCACATTTTTATTTACTATAAATTAAGAATCATTTCACGAACTCCACACTGATATGAATTCTTTAGGTTAATAGTAATATAAAATTCGTAAAGAAATAATTATCACATACATTTGAATCATTATGTCTACTATAAAAAAATGTGACACTTCATCCGTATGAGTAGCATCTGTCTGAAGACAGTGGTTGGGGTGATGATTATGAAGTCGATGTTGGAAAACTGAATGTCTTGCACGAACAGGAAAATTTTTAATGTTTTTGTCGTTATTAACTTCTGCTAAAATTGGATTTAAAGTAGGAAGAATGTTATGAAACAAAAAGAGTTTAAGGTTATGCAGTGATTTCAACTTAATGTACGATTCCTCATTTCCGCTACTTTTGTAACTCTTATTTTTTAAGCCAAGACGAGAGCAGATAAATTTGTCTTCCAGTATTGTTTAAATTTGTTTTAAAATGGTGATGTTTTTGTATTGTAAGAACTTTCCCGTCCTCCATTGTCCCCATTCTTGACGTGACTGCCACCGACATTAATCCGAACACTGCTAACTACAGCCAATAGTGCCAAAACACCCGGCTAGAACTTACAGAACTGAATCTAAATGCAGAATGGCCGCCCAGTACCAATCACACTTCCTTCTCTCAGCACCCTTGCCAACCATGCAACGCACTAAGGCAATTAAATGTTACCCAAACCTAAACACTAACAACACTTTAAAATACAAAATAAAGTTTTATACACTAGACCTCCGATTTTACGAACCCTGGATTTGACTAAGGTAGTGATTTTACGAATATACTCCCGTGAACCGTTCAAAAAAAAAAAAAAAAGTAAATTACTTAAAGCAAAATTGAAATAATTGCTTGGCTCACCAACTTAAAATGTTATTTTGAGTACAGAGGCCATATGTAGTAGTTTTTAACATCACTGTCCTAATTATTGCTGTATTGTATTTTCATTCCGGAGATGTCGTACAGAGATACGGACGTGTCATATTTGTCATACGGCCATGGCGGAGTGTGTGTGACTACCAAGCAAAGTGATGGCATGACAAAAAAAAATATGAGACACATAATCCGCACTGCTTATCACTGTGCAATGTTTAAAAAAGGCGTAAGAGACTCGGTTTGGGCTCGTTGATGATGCAGTTTTTGTATTAACTTGACTCTAGTATTTCTGTGCACACACAATATCTGGGCATGTCATCGTTCAAAGTGCACTAGTACCGAACACAGTATAGCACAAAGGCTGTCTTTAAAATTCACTTCATTTTTCTAAGACCATGAGACCTGTGTGTACAATCAAATTTTGGTTCATTCTTTTGGTGTTGCAAAATAAAGTAGCCTAAACCAACCTCGTAGCCTCCGGAAAAAAAAATGTTGCGTGTATCACTAGTTTTGGTTTCTTTGACAAGAGTCTTGTGAAATTTTTCAGGTTAATCTTCCCACAAAATGCTATGAAATCATGACTACGCGATCGTGAGAAGGCGATCTGTGCTCTGTCGTGTCAATCGTTCGTTGGTGTGATTTTAATCAGTAGACAGCTGTCTATTGATATAAATTTAATATTCAATTATCATTTGCCAATTTTTTCGTGAAGTGATACGGATGTCAGACTATGCGTTCATGATAAGGCACTCACATTGTGTTCTATGTTTTTTTTTGGGGAGGGGGGTAGGGGCAAGAGTCGGCCATATCTACCATTCAGAGGTATGTTTTTGATTGAAGGACGTGTCTCTGTTGATATAGATTTACAGTTGCATTATTACTTATTTTAATTTGTCTGTACAATTTGATAATAGTGTGGAGGACAAAATCGGCCTCAATCAATTTTGCTAAGGTAGCAATTTTTCGAATGTCATAAATAGAATTGTAACTTTGTAAGTATTCGTAAAATCAAGGGTCTAGTGTATTTTTATAGAATGTCTTTTGATTGTCCCACGCTAGCCCGTGCAATCATCATACTGTCTCTCGTCACACACTCTACTTGCAGATGCGCACGTGTGCTTTGATTAAAAGTAAATACAATAAAAAGTGTCACAATCTACTTTTTGCTCTTCAAGGAACTGGATAAGCACACCTGGCTGCCACATTGAAACTGGTCAACAATACACCCAACCTGAATGCAAACATAATTACTTTTAAAATTCTTTAAACTTCTGCAAATGTACTGATATTTATGAGTAATTAAATGACACAAAGTGAGCTCTACCAAAGCAAACTAAATATAAAACAACTAGAATAATTTCAAACTGATACAGACAACTACTAGACCTCACCCTTCCAAATTTCTGTCAGCAATACCTGAAGATAAAGAACTAAATAATACACAATAACAATTTAAATAAATTACACAAAAAAAAAAAACAAGGTGATAATAATAACAGACATAATTAAGGCTTAAGTCAGCGGGTGGACAGCCAGACATATTCGTGAACTTGTGAAGCACTCGTCCAGTATAAATGAGTGCTATTGCAATACCACACACAGAGAAATAAAAACAGACAGCTGGGCATGTTGTACAAAATTAAGTAGGCGAGTGTCTCATTTATATCAAACTTGTTCTTTCATATTTTTTAAAATTAATTATTCAATCTTGTGTACAGAGTATTAAAAAATTATTTATTTATTTTGCTAACGAGATTTTATCTCACTCTGCAAAAATTTTAGTTAACTGAAATAAAAAAACGTATGCAAAATATGATTTCAGTGTTGTGTATGGTGTAAATAAAACAAAAGATTTTTGTAATGCCACAGTAATATAATATGAATTATTAAAATGTAAACATTTAGTTAAGAACAGTTACTTAATTGGAAGTTGTAATTTAATGGTAGTTAACAGTAATGAAAGCAAAGTATACACTTTGAGAATTTAGATAACTAAAATCTATTGAGTTAATAAAAGTAGATATTTTATTTTTGCAATATATTATTAACGTGCTATGTTATTCGGAAGGTCCTCGTAGTCGTTCTTTGTATCTATAAGCACTTAAGTACCTTCCAGCTACAAAGTTTTTGATTCAAATACTTGACAAAATATGAAAATGAGAACATTTATATGTGTAAGTTCTGTCAGCTCCTTCGAACGTATCGTTAGACACAGACGTTAATTAGCAGGCTAATGTAAAGTTTAGATAACAGTAGGTAGACTAGGATAGGAAACATGGAACATGTCCCCCCAAGAACCAATTATAGTACAGTACAATAACTTGATGGGAATGTATACATTGCAATTAAATTAAGTAGTTTTAAGATTACTGTACTTAAAACACGGATACCTGTTATAATTATTGTTTGCTAATATTTTGGCTACGGTAGTTACGCCCTCATCCCATAACACTAACAGGAAGTTCAGCCATAAACCTACACAAGGGCAAAATACTGTCTCTGCACAGGTAATACAGATCTGCTCATTAAGGAGAAGGCTCTTGTTATGCAAGCTTCAGTTATTTGCACAGCCTCTCATTGTGACTTGCATGATTTGACTGTGTACTCACCTCCACGTAATGGTCCAGTTTCTTCTTTTGAGAGTCACAGAAAAATTAATTCCTTTTTTTAGGGATTCTGCAGTTTTTAATTTTACTGCTTTGGTTTTCTTTTTAAGGTATTGTTTCCCAGTAATTACAGTAGCCAGCTATAGAGCTACAGAGGGTAAGGAATATCACATTGTCAACATTTTTATTTTTTTTTTTAATTATTTCAGGAAACTTAAGAGGGACTCAAATTTAAGGGCAGCAGCGCAGTGCATAGTCACCAAGAAAATGTTAAACTGCACACCAGTAATTGTTAGTGTGCTCACTGTGGTTCTACCTTCTCATTTAAGAAGTTTTCTGCCTAATAAGTTCAATGATTTTGTACCTTGTCTATAAATGCGTATATGTGTAATTTAACCCTTTTTTGTAAGTTTTCCTGGTTAATAAGCAATATTTCTTTCTGTCCCACCCTGAACATCTTAACAGGGTTTTACTATAGTATCAAAATTTTCCATTTTTTGACAAAAATATTTTATAAAATTTTTACATTCTCAGTGCAAAATTATTATAAATTTGATTCTTTATAAATTCTACAATAATACATTACTAGTGTTCAGTGCCTTTATTACCATAGGAAATAATCAAATTGATTTTAATACTTTACATTTTTTTGTGGATTCCTTTTTAGACAAAAACATTTAGGAAGCTTCAATTAAAAAATAATATTTGTAAAAAATTTAAAACTGACATTATGCAGTTAAAATTTGTATATAAATTAGGTGTGTTCTGCATTCTGCATCTTAAGGCCCTGAAAGCTTATCTTTTTATCATAAATAGAAGCTGTTAGTTTACTGTTAATAATCATAATTATAGATGGGATGAGTCCATTTTTCTTTTGATTCTTGATTCCGGCCATATTTTTCTCGGTGCTTTGATTCTTGGTTACTTTGATCCTAAGTAGTTATGAGATTGAATTTTAAACGGCTGCAGTTCATTAAATAAATTAAGTGGAAGATGATGATAATGTATAATAATAGTAATATAATGACTGATTCACATTTCACTTTCTTTGCATTTGATGCTTTAATGTTCTGCATTTTCTCCAAGTGTTTTTTCATGTTTGTATTGTTCTGGGATTTCCCACCATGGGAAATTTGGATAGAACACAAATCACAACTTGCGCAATTTTCATCACAGTCAGATATTCTGAAATACTTTTCCACACTTCACTTATTATACGAAAAAAAGAAAACACATTTAAGTAAAGAAAGCTAGTGTTCTCAGTTCTCGGGCACAATACTTGCACAATTTTTACTGGATTCTGGTAAAAATTAAGTGGTGTGTGTTTGTCTGAATTACTGTATGTCAAGATTTTAGAAGTACATGTTTTTTCACTAGGACAGAAAATGAGTGAAGTGTGGAAAACTACAAAACTACATGGCTCTTCTGCTATTACGCCACAATCAAATGATGGCTGGTGATATTTGAATGCTCGGTCCTTGTTCCGATTCGTCAAATGTTGGCAGTAAAGTGCATTAGGAATGACACAAAATGTTTATTTTGTTGTGCCCAGATAGCCTCTGTATTTTTATATAGTGTTGAATTTTAATAATAAAACAGGTAAACCTCAATCTTATTTATTGATTTCTATAAAGCAGATGGTACTCCACAATAGATGTCTACAGCAAAAAAAAAAAAAAAAGGTTGACAAAACACTCCAGAGACCAAAACAAACCCAAAATTCACAACAATGCTGATATAGTCTAAATTCTGCATATACTATTAATTGTAGAGTGTCTGCCCAATGATTTAGTTTCATTTTGAGTCCTAGCTGAGTACTGCAGTTTACGTTAGTTTGCACTTGTAAAGTTGATACGTAACCTGCAGAGAGTTTAAAGCTACTAGGCTACATTATTGTACCATTTGTTGTTACGCATATCTGTTCCTTTCTACATTAAAAATGGTCAAAAGGGAGACTTAACTAGCGCATCTACTGCCAGTGAGTCAACGTCCAAGGCTTTACTTCCCCACGCCAATGCTCACCGGCAAGACTTCTACCACCGCTCTGCATTGCCATGATGCTCCGAGTGATACGCTCAGCCAACCATCTCTCCACGCCCGTGAACAAGCTCTGACTGACATCATCCTGGGCAGACACTTTGACTTGAACTCCAATGTGGCGGAGTGATACAACGAGATCCAGAATGTTCTCAAAATAATATTGCCCTTTATATAAATAATTTACGTTTCACCACAAGCGAGCCAAAAATACACATAATTTGATTTAATGTGGGAAACATCCCATGGTTAAATAGATAGTTCCGTCGTGCAATACCATACCAGTGCTATGTTGCACACGGCACTACCACACACGATGCGACAAACAAGGAACTTGCTGACCAGGCTGAATGCCTGTATGCACGTCTACATGCCTTCTCGAGCCTGAACTTTGACTTGCCAGATGAATTACAACCACGAGGAGGCTAACACATCACTGAAGTGAAACATTGAAAATCATAAGCAACGCAAAATACAAGAAAAAGTTATTTAGAAAATATGCTTAACTTTAATTTTTTTTTAATGAGTGTAAATATGATCCAAAACAAATAAAATTTACCCGTAAAAATGACTAAGTCTGTCTCATGTTACTTTTCCATATTTTGACATTTCTCTTCTGAGAAATATGTCTGGCAGTTCCCTTGTTTGGAGCTGTAAACCTGCCTGGCTTGGCTGGAAAAGTACTGTGTACACAATCCTGTTTACAGACACACTTCTCAGAAGTGAACTGTCAAAATATGGAATACTTACATGAGACAGACTATGCTTCTCATCAGCAGTTAAGTCTAAATTTTTATAAAAATAATTTAATATTAATTTGGTTGCTAGTATCCCCAATTAATATGTTGGATCCTGCAGTATAAATCCTTAATACACCTAACATTTTATTAGCTTGAATAATAAATTAGTTGCAAAAAAATTGCTAACCAAGTACGTATTTCTATACCAAATAATGGAAATTACCTAACAGATGTCTGCGTGCCAGTGCACAGCACAATACGAACCTGTAGCATTTACTAGTTTTAATTTAAATTACTGCTTATCGCAACGAAGTGCATTGTCGTGTTATTGTTTAGTATACTGAAACTTGGACTAACTTTAATGCTATAGCTGTCATGTACAGCAAAATCCACGGACACATCCTGCTGTTGCAGACAGGCCATTTGGATTGATTTATGCTTTTTTCTGGCTATTGCTTATGTTTTTGTAACACTCTTATATAATATGGCTCTACACAGAAAGAGACTATCCCACAGCATTAAAATTCGTAATTGGTACATTAACATTTATTCGTTCTCTATTATCTTACCTCCTTTTCATTTTGTTTGCTTAGCTGCTAACTATATTACTGTGTGATAATTTTGAAACATATTTTCTCTGTTCTAAATTTCCATGATTTTTATGTTTATTGCGTAGCACTATACAATTTTGTAAATAATTTTTCTCTTTGAAAATATTCCGTTGACATACTTTGTAACTACCAGCAGATAGTTAACCCTCACTGGAGCATATGTTGTTGGCATCTCACAAGTACAGTAGTAAATGTAGTAGGATCTGGTTCTGTGTCGCAGGGCTGCTGATGAACGCTCAGTACGGCCGTGTAACAGCTCTGGCCCCAGGCGTGCTGACACAAGTGATGGGTGCCCTGGCAGCAGCACTGGGCCCCGACCACCGCCAGGCTCTCAGCCAACTGGCCAGTGAGCTGTTGCCTCCCCCCACTCCTGCACCCTCCCACGAGGAGCAGCTGGACCGTGCAACCATGCAGGCGGGCTTCCTACTGGATGCGCAGCAGGGTGCCATCGAGATGCTGGCCAACTTGTGCTCCGAGGACGGTCTGTGACACGCTCGCCTTTACAGTTGTTAAATTCAGTAGCTCTTAGCTGCAAACTAGTACATGATATTAAAATGTGATACGGTTAACATGTTCCTGTCAAAGTCTTAACATCAAGTCACGGTGTGTTCCAGCTAATCCTAGGTGTATCAAAACACTTAAGTAGATGTGAAAAATAATGTACAAGAATTTTTTTCCCAAAATTTTTTATTTTATGCCTTTATATAAAAGCATACTATCATAATATAGTCAACCTCTGCAACTACGACATCCGGCTACTACAATAACGCAAGTATAACTTTTTCAAACCTTGTCAAAAAAATTTAAAATAAATCAAATTCAAAAATGTAAGATATCTCAAGTTTATTTCCAAATACATATGTTCATTATATTGCAACAGTGATGTAAGTAGCTACAATCAATCAATGAGTCACAGGTGTAAAACAAAAATATTGGTGAAAAATCTCCATAAACAACTGTTAGAACATTTGTGGTACATGCCTGGTGAATTATGTTGCACGCGCAACACAGAAGCAAGGTTAGCCGTGTAGTGATTTGTCTCTTTCTCCCCATGCCTGCTCTTCCAACCCTTTATATCATAGACCACTTGTGCTTATCTGTGTGTATAGCAACAGTGGCTGACTGTAGTAGCTCACATAAACTGCCAATCCCCTTGCACCCTTTGTGACAAGCATCAAGGTCTGTGAATGAGAGGACACACCAGTTTTGCCTTCGTAACTGAGGCCTTGTGTCTCATTACTATCTCATGAGTAGCCATTGTTTACTTTTCAGTTAGGGACTCTTGATTTGATGAACTGAGCAGTACCAAGCAGAAAATGTTGACATGTCTGGACAATGAAATAAGGAGATACAAAAAATATTGCACATTGAGGAGGTTAATGACTGTAAGATATTTGATTATTATAACCAATGGTTTCTTCAGTTACGGTACATGATATATTATTTACTAAAGTATGTGGTGCTTTGTACGTTGAATTTAATGCAGGTGCAGTTATATCATGAAGTTAAGACGGTACGTCACAAAATTTTCATTTAACATTTTGTACACAATGTACACATTTTATTTCATATTATGTACATAATACATGCATTTTGTAACTGTAAAATGTCTAGATTAGTATGAAAAATTCTGACCAATGTCACCTGCATGCTCTTTATAGTAGATTGAACCATCATGATATGTATGGTCAGTGAGGCTTGGTTCAGGTGGTAGGCACGCTTGAAGTTGGAGTTTAATTACAGTAGAACCCCTTTTTTGTATTCTCCGCCCCCCTCCCTACCTGTTTTTACACTTCCCCTCATTTTACATTTACCTTTTGTGGTCCCATTTGCTGCTGTTACATTAGAAATTTCTCTCGTTTTACACTTTTTGCATTTAAAAATTTTTCCAGGTCCCTTTAGTGTAAACAAGGGGTTCCATTGTATGATTTTGTCATAAATCAAAAAATTAACTGTATTTAAAGTAGAACTGAAACGTATGGGATAATATGTATTTGGATGACTATATGCATCCTTTGCAAATCCCCTCACTGATATTGCAATTTATGATAGAAAAAACAAGGGTTGCAATTCTGTTGTCATTTATCAGCATGATAATTTGCAAAATAAAATCATTGCGTGTCACCAGTATAAACAATGTAGTTTGTGACAAATGCATAATGATTACCAGGAAGTTCCCTTGATAAGTGTAAAAAAAGAGGTTCCACTGTACTTAACTGTATGTGCATTACTACTGTTAACCAATGGTTGATTTCATGTGATATTTTACAGATATGGATGATGACGTAATGGACCAAGACTCATCAGACACTAGCGACGAGATGCTAAGCGATGTGGCTTGTGGAGAAGATGAAGTGGAGCGTGTTGCAGTTGAAACCTTCCCTATCAGCATTGTGCCAGAGGTATGCACAGTTGTTAATTAACATAGAAACATGATTAAACAAAATACAGTAAACCCTCGATCTGACGACACTGCATGGTGCCAGGTAAGTAATTATGCTGTTAGATCGCTGATGTCGTTAGTCCCGAGGTAATTAATGCTGCCCCCCCCCCCCCCCAACCCAATTTTTTTTATTTAAGTGTGTTTATTCTTTAAATTTACTGACTTAAAAGAACACATTTTTTATTGAAATTGCACTAGACACACAATTTTACGAATATAGCAATTTTTCGAATATACTCTCAGGAACCCTCAAAAAGTCGTAAAAATTGTTCATAAAATTAAATTACATTGGGGAAAAAATTTAAATGATTTCTAGGCTCAACAATTTAAAATGTTATTTAGAGTACAGCGACCGTATGTAGGAGTTTTAACATCACTGTCCTAATTATTGATGTACTTAAATAAAACCTGTTAAAGGTGTTAAAAAAGTGTTACGGAGCACAACGTTCGGCTTGCGAGCACCATTACGTCACACAGTTTGTCCATCCCTCATTTCTTTATGCTTACTCTTCACAGATAACAAGGCAGTGACAGCTAGAGTTACATGAATGTCTCACGGCTGGGGTCGGCAGCCTCCCATCTTCCTGACCAGACTTGTTGACAAATGGTCAAGATAGCAAACTTAGGGTGTACACTCCTTTCAGTCACAAATACATTTTCAGTGACGCGTGGTTGTGAAGTAAGGTGGGATACAAAACAGCAGCTGTCTAATATCTTCTGAAACCTCAGCGTGGGAAACAACTTGCAAAGCATTTTCCAGAAACTGTCAATCAATATCCTCAACACCTTGGGGGAAAAAATGCCCAGCAGACATCCAACCCGTGTGTGTGACTGCGTGAATGCCAAGCAAAGTGAAGGGTTGTCTTCAAAACTCACTTGATTTTACGACCACGAGACTTGAGTGTAAGATAAAATTTTGATGCATTCTTTTGGTGTTGCACAGGAAAGTACACCAACCTCACAGCCCTAAAGAAAGTCTTGCATGCGTCATTAACCCTTAAATTAACAAAATACATGTTAATCGAAAAAAAAAATCCTGTACCTACATAATGGCTGAATTGTTTCTCCTATTACGGTATCATTATTGTGCACAATAATGTGCCTAGAGTGCTTTGTGAACATTGCTGCTATCTAGTGAGTGTTTCTGTAGCTCGAAGTGCCCACAGCATCAACATGACTGCTAGGATACCTGTACCTCATAAAAACACGGTAAGAAAACCTACTGTATTTGTGAGAAGAATAATAATTGTGCATTTGTTTTTACAAAAACTGTTTTGGTGGTGATTGTTTGTTTATTGGTATAATTGATTTGAATATCACTGTTGATTGTTTTTGATGATCTTTAAAATGTTTGGATCTCTGAAGGTACTCCACCAAGCCACCAAAAAAGACCGTTATCCATCGTTTCTCAGGGGACTGACAAAAAATTTCAGTACATGCGGACATTCAACGGAAGTGGACTTGAAATGCAGGCAAATAAGAAATGGGACCACAAAAAGTGTCCCATAGATGCGAACATTCAATACATGGGGGTTCAATAGATAGAGGTTCCACTGTATTTTGTGGCATGAGGTACAGTATCAAGTCCTCAAAGATTTAATTGTTTTTACGTGTTATTAGTAAACCTTTCAAATAAAATATAAATATATTTTTATAAACTAGAATATATACTTTTAAAATGATTATTTGAATTATAAATGTACATTCAGTTAGTACATGTAGTTTATTATTTTCCAGAATAAATTTTGATCACGAGCAGCAAAACTTGTGGCTTTAGCCCTACTTCCTCCCGAAGGCAACATATCTGAGGACTCTGATGTATTAGATACTGAAAAAGAATACAAATAGTACATCATACCAATGATCCTTCTGCAGATTCTAGTGAAGATGACGTAACATCAAGCTTGCAGGAAGAATTACAGTATTTACTCGCATAATGGCCGCACCATTATTTTGAAAGGCCTAGAGCAGTATTTTAAAAACTCCGAATAATGGCCGCACCCCATATTTTTCAACATGGGATACAATACAGTAAAACTCTGTTAAGACGTTTACCAAGGGATCAGGTTTTGCTATGGACTTTGGTGAGAAAACATCTTAGCCAGAATGGCAAAAATATGATCTCCAAAACGTGACCGTTGCAAACGTTCGTCAATCGGAAGTGCGGCGCGCCGGCACGCACGACTAGATCCTTCGTTTTTCGTGCCTATAAGACGTGGCGGCAGAACAGAGCATCTAGGTACCAGACACGATGAGTCACGCTCGCTTGTTGATGCGCTGTTGCCACGATGAGTCACGCTCGCTTGTTGATGCGCTGTTGCCACGATGAGTCACGCTCGCTTGTTGATGTGCTGTTGCCACGATGAGTCACGCTCGCTGGTTTACGCGCTGTTGGCACGATGAGTCGCGCTCGCTGGTTGATGATACTCTGTTGATAAACGTAACGGCATCTGGAGAGTTGTGACGTTTTAAGCGTGAATCGGATTTGTTTATAAACTACTTCACGGGAAATAATAGCGTACATGTAATGGACCGTAAAATGTAAACGTCTTATGCGGGATAATTTTGAACGACTTTAATTGAGTGACGCACATGAATGGAGTAACAAGATTTTATAGTCTCTTAATTTTTCCATGGTTACTGTATTATACACAGACAAAATCTTTTTCTTTATTTTTGGAGAAATGGTCACGCTATGGACGAGTAAATATAGAAAAAAATGTACATTTGTTATATTCTACACCATACAAAATTTAGAAGGTAATTTTTTTGAAAACTCCTCATAATGGCCGCACCCCATTTTTTGGGCCTAAAATTTGGTCAAAAATATGTGGCGATTACGCGAGTAAATACGGTACATGAAGCTTCAATTTCTGTCAATGCAGACCAGATGCCATTAGCTCTTCAACATCATGCTGAAGACGTACCTACATGTCACAGGAAAAAGCAAGGGTGCCAGGAAGTCTCAGGAAAACCCATTTACAGGTAAGAATATGTTACAATTAAAAATGTACTTGTTTCCATGGGTGTGTTTCAATGGACTGTATCGAGTGAGGAGTTAGTGTAGGCTCTATAATGGAAAATGCTAAGAAAATATGTGTGTACTCATAGAATGCAAATTACAATTGGAACACGAAAAATCACAGCAATCAACTGGTGCGCACTCAGTGCAGTCACTGGAATGTGTCATGAATTTAGAACCTGCAGTGAACTTACTTACAGTATATTGTTCATTCTTGTTGCAGGTGGACAAATGGTGACTTATGTCACACAGTTGGTACAGAAGATATATAGTATCCAAGTAAACAACTTCACGATTCCAGAAAATGTTCAGATGCCAGTAAATTATTTTTTATCTTTCTTTAGCAATAATTTGATGACCACTATTGTAGAAAACACAATTGCACAAGTTACTGGCAAAAGTGTCAATACAACTCACAACGAAGTAAGAGATTTCTTAGCAATATTGCTTTGAACGGGTATTGTGGACTACTGGTGTAAAGCTTTGCATTTTGAAAATGTTGCAAATGTGATGCCTATAAAATGATTTCTGACACTAGCAAGATATCTGCACTTCGTAAGTAATGACGAAACAGACTATGACAGTTTCTTCAGAGTTCTGCCTGTTCGAGAAAAGGTTCGTCAGAATTGTATTAGCCTGCAAGTGAGAACCGGCACTTCATTGACAAAATGATGATACCCTACAAGGGCACCAAAAATGGCTTGCGATGACAATATGTAAAGTACAAACCCAAGAAATGGGGTTACAAAGTGTTTGTTTGGTCAGGTGTTTCAGGAATTGGTAAATGATTTCATTATGTACGGTGGTAAGAATACATTCCATGGATATTCATTTACCCCCGAGGAAGAACAGTTACGACTGGTTGGAAAAGTTGTTGTAGCTTTGTGCAAATCCATTCAAAATCCACAGTGTCAAATTGTTTACTTTTACAACTTTTTCTGCTCTGTTGAATTGAATCAGTGGCTGCGGGATAAATATGGCATATTTAGTTTGGGTACATTACGGGAAAAATGCTTACAAGAATGCCCACTGAAGGTTGACAAATTAGCTTGCAAGATCTGGCCGTGATTCACACAATCAAAAAGTAGAAGACAACAAGAAACTGGCAGTTGTAAAATGGTACGACAACAGAGCTATGGTCTTGGCAAGTTCATGTGTAGCATCTAACCCTGTTACCACAATCAAGAGATACAGCAAAACAGAAAAAAAGAGAATACCCTGCAATAGTTAAACATTACAACACACACATGAGAGGAGTAGACCTATCCAACATGCTAGTGGTCTGAATAGGACTGCATTGAAAACACGTCTGTGGCATATGGGAATTTTGTCCCATATTCTTGACATTTGTGTAAATAACGCATGGCTACTATACCACAGAGAATTTTCACTGAAAAATGTTCTATCTGATCTGACTCTGAAACAGTTTTGACTACGAGTAGCTGATGGATTACAGCTGCATGGAAAGCCAAACAGAGGAAGACGAAGCAATCAGGAGTTACGAGAAGAGCAGCCTAAAAAATTTGAAAACCTGTAACTACACGACCTGGAGAAGACATCATATATGATATGGTGTCTCACTTCCCAGTGTTCACAAGTAAAGGGAGATGCAAATTGTGTGTAAAAGGACAGACAAGTGTTACCGGCCGTAAATGTAACCAGAGACTTTCTTTTGTTGAATATTGTAAGTGTTTCCTGGAACTTCACTGTAAAAAGTGAATTTCTGAAGTTTTTTGATCTGCAGAACTTAGACTTTTGTTAGACAGTATTACATTGATTTTAATTTTTCAGACAATGAAACATTTAGGGCTTTGGGGACATGAAGTGTTATAATGTAGAACCATGTTTTAACGTTTCTCAAAGGACTGAAAAAATGTTTACTTTATAATTGGGAAAACATTTATTTGCGCTTTATCATACAATTACACAACACTTGCATGAAGCAACTGACGACAGCAATCATCATTACATACTCTTGTACAATTAATATGTTGAAAACTAAATAATAAATATTACACACGTTGACCAGGCCACCAAGAGTACTGAGTTTGATAATATTTCATCCAGTAAGAGTTATTTGGACCTTAGTTTATTATTTTCGTTTGAGGCACGGAAATGGGAAGGCCAAAAGTTGACTCCAGCAATGCGTGCATTAAACGTTGCTTCACGTCTAAGCACAGAGTACTGAACTAACGTGCAGTGTTTTGGTAGAAAGTATTATTCAATGGAATTTTAGGCGGTGACCCTATTATTTAATCTGTGGGAAGAATGTGTTTAATTCAGACGCAGGTATCTATCCGTTTGTTTTACAATTACGGCTAGCATTTTTCCAGGTACAGAAATGGGAGAAAAAAAAAAGCAATTTTTACTATTTTTGAGGAGTTGGCAATCATGTTTGTTTATTTTTTTTTTCATAAGCGGTATTTTTAAAACAACAGTAGAGACAGATTGAAGTGTGTCTTCTTTTCGCATACAAAAGGCAGTAGAAACACTTTAAATAGTTATACATACGGACCAGTGTATTTTGCAGAAAGAATTTTGACCCACTTTGTATTGGTGTCTTACGTGCACATCAGCAGTTCTGCTTTGTGGTTATTTTAACTATCACGAGCCTAGGGATTCTACAGACGTGTGTTGGTGCAGGAACGTTATTGTAATTGGCTTAGTCTAATGAGATACGGCTCTTAACATAGACACGTTGCCAGTAACCATGAAGCAGAATTGCATGTGTGTACGAAAGGCACTGAAACAAATTGGGGCAAAATTCTTTTCGTGAAAAACAGGGGTCCCAAGTTATACATAAAAAGCACTTTTCGTACGACGCTACAGAGGAGCTCATGCGCCAGGTCCAACTAACTGCCTACCTGCGCGTCAGAAGCTCAGAAATGACAGACATTAGGGTGACCTTGAAACGCGCATCAAATGCCGCATCATCGCCTCAACAAACCAACCTCTGAAATAGCATGCAAGGTTCCAGTTGAACTGTTTTTACTACGGGACATTAAGTGGTGACCATATAGTTTTATTGGTGGGAAGTCTGTAGCAAAGTTCACTGCAGGTTACAATCTGAGTCTCACGTACATACGGTTAGTACATGTTGAATTACGGCAGTCTGAAAAGGTCTATTTTAGCCATGTTTGAGGGCTTAGAATATGTGTGTTTAATGAGCATAGTGTCTTCACAATGACGTATCGACCTTGTGTGAAAATTGTTTTCTTTTCGTACGTTGGCACAATGAACACTCGTGGAATCGTTTCGTAGAAAAAATCTTTTTACGAATGCGCTGCAACTCTTTGAAGCATGAGTTAGGCGGCCACCTTAATGGCACAAATTTACAAATTCACTAAGGCTTAAAAAAGTAATGAAAAATGTCCTAGCTATGCTTATTTCAAAATTTATTGCGTACAATGAAATGGTAACTGCTTACAAAATGGTTTACATAAAATTTCCATAATACTGCCACATTTTTGTTAATTTTTATGTTGTATCTATTTCCACTTTGAAGCCGTGTTTGGACAATATTAACACACCTAATGCCATGGTCATGCCGCTCGCTAATGGATATAAACACTTACTGACGGCGAAGTAAGGTATTAAGCTGGTTGTGTTAGTTTCTTCTAAGTTACTCTGTTCAAGGAAGAAAAAATTGTAATGTCTTGTCTTGTTTTTCTCAAAATAAAAATGTATAATTTTATTGTGACTTACGATGACTGGTGTAATCTTAATGTACGACTACATATTATATCACAACTTCTGTACTAGATTTGTCTTTCCTGAGCTAAAACGTTGAAACCTTAAAGTTGAGTTAAAATGGAAAGACGACCCTCGTAATGGAGGCTATCATGTCGTCGCCACAAATATCACTACACAATTAAAATAGCAAGAAAAATATGCAGCGATGTAAATCACAAAAATCTCACTGCAATAAAAATCGCAAAATGTCGCACTGCAATAAAAATCGCAAAATTTGGCACTGCGATAAAATTTGCAAAATATTGCTGTGATATATCGCAAAATATCGCAACAAAAATGTCACGTGCGATATATCGCAATATTGCACAACCTTATTCACAGCTCTGGGCGCAGTCTTCTACACAATAAAAGTAGGCCTGGGCCGATGCCGATTCCGATTCTAAAGTATCGGCCGATATCAAGAGTATCGGCATCGGCAGCATCGGTAAAATATTTTCCGATGCTTTGCACCGATACCACAACCCATTTTTTATAGTAAAAAATATCATAGAGAAATTATTATTACTGTATCTACCCGCATATTGTACTCCCCCGCATGATTTACGAATCTTTTAATGTAAAAAACTGACGTTTCAACAACATTCGTTTAAATTAGTCACGCATCAAGTAATTTTTCATTCCTACAGTGCAACTGTTTACGCCTTTTTTTTTTTTTTTTTGTCTCACTGTTGAGCTGGTTGACTTGTCTGTAAAGCAACCTCTATTGTAACTTCCTTGTACATAGTAGCTTTAGAAATTTTATTGATATCTGTATAATACTGTGTTAAGTTTGCTAAACACTGTGTAATTATATATTTGTATAGTGAGAAATCTCTTGACATGTTCCATAGCCCCGTGGCTCCGCCACACAGGTGGGCTCAACGGAATGAAATATAAATAAATAAATAAATAAATATTTACGTGATGAGAAAAAACAGCAGAATATCATAGAAAAGTGCATACAAGAAATGTGTACTGGCAACTTTGGAGAAAAATATAGCCTTAACATTTTCGCCATTACGTTTACCAGTTCTCGCGATCACGGCCATAGAGACCGTGCTCGCGATCATGTATACCCAAAGATTTCATCATAGTGACAGGTGCAGATGAGTATGGTGTCCTGTCTCCATGTTATTCATTCATCTATGGCGTTGCCGAAGCATTGTTGAATGTTGTTGTTTACGATCGCCGTTTGCTTGATTCGTAGCAACTAAAGTGATATATTTAAGCTTATTTTATTTTTAGAGTCACACGATGGCTGGAAAGAGAAGTGATGTTTGGAAGTACTTCACTCTTCAATCAAATGACGATACGAAAGTTACATGTACTTTCTGCTGTGCAAAAATTTCACGAGGTGGGGTTAAGTCAAGAGGATTCACCACATCAAACATGAAAAAACATATGGACTCTCTTCATAGCCGGGAAATTAAAATAAAAATCTTAAATGAAACGCAACAAGCTTCTAAATTTTTGCAGGAACCTAGCAGCAGTGGTGTGCAAATACAAACTTCTGAACCTGGCAGCAGTGGTTTACAAAAAATTAGCGTGAGTAGAGAAACTGAAGTGTTCTGTGGCAGTGATTCTTCCCTGATTACTGATAC
>PNEQ01015729.1:0-20045 GCA_003012365.1 Medauroidea extradentata
GGGGAATCTTAAGCGAACTGCGCCACTCGCTGCAACTACTCCGATTGCTAACTTCAGTACAGACCACATCTTGTGCATAACTTTTCAGGCATTTGTCAGCCTCTGTGACCCTAAGTGTCCTGTATCATTTTACTCGTCTCAACGTCCTCTACAACGCTACAGCAGGTTGTAAACGTTATTCAGGGACACCCTGTATATACACACACACACACACACACACACACACACACACACACACACACACATATTAACTTATATGCACAAAGTACAAACTAAAACTGGCATATTAGGTTATTATATTAACTTCATTAATTTCATTTATGAGTCTGCCAAAAGAGAATAGTATGCATACTAAAATCAGTGAACACACAACAGAATGAATGGCATAAGGAGCAGTGAGGTGCATGAAGGAAGGTACGTATTAAAATATATATTTTACCTTAGGTCCTTAACCACCAGTGTGGTACGACTCCCCTGTTGTATTTTTACTACCATGTCAGTCTTAAAAGAAGCACTCTGTAAGTGCATTAACTGGTTATAACATACTTTAACTTGAATAAGCCACAGCTATTTTATAAGACTTCCCGTCATCTGTGGTAACATAAAACCATATTTCAAGAATTTTTATTTTACACAATGAGGTCGTAAGAGAAAAACCAAAAATAAAATGACACATTAAAAACAGGAGCCAAGTAATACGAACAGAATAACATTTGATTGAAGGCACCCATATTTATATAAAAATTCTTTAAATATTTTTTTAAGTTACCCCAGATGACGGTATCTGTTTTGAAGTGGGTTCAGGTACAATAGTTAACTTCATAAGGAATGACTATTAGTGTTAATTACGTACACACCATCCATTAATGTGGAAGGAAGCGGGGGGAGGGGGGTGGTAAACTGCAGTCAAATGATCAGACCATTCGCCTCCCACCTAGGTGATACGGGTCAGATTCCCAGCGGAGTCGGTCCCTGGATTTTCGCATTATGTGGGAATTGTTCCGGACAATGCCATTGGTCGGCGGGTTTTCTCTGAGATCTTCTGTTTCCCAATTCCATTCTGGCACTGTTTCACTCCCACCTCATGTCACCCCCTTATCAGCGCTTAATACCTCGATGTTAAGCACTGACAAAACTCCCTCGCACACATCCCATTAACGTGAGTGAGATCTCAAACTATAAATTATCAAGTTCTTAACTGCCTGTACCACTGTTTTGACAGAATTAATATTATAAAAAGTTTACAGGAACAGTTTCAGCATTTGTGATCTCAATTTCTATTCACACTTACAATTCCTGGGATGGCAGTTATTATACGAGAAATTTTGAAGTCAGACATGTAGTTGCGAGGCTATGCACGAACAAAACTGAGGTGATTTCACTTCAGGTGCTTCAACACTAATATTTAAATGATAAACTATGGTCAGGATGGTTAGTAACTAGGTATACCGTATGTATGTTGTGGCCACAACAGGACATAAAAATACACAATAACATAAATTTATATGACTATCTAGAGATAATCAAATCAGCTGGTGTTAAGTATGCCACACATGTTAAATATACGTACTAGAATTCATTCAATTAGTCACAATTTGATGTCCTTTCCTGTCACAGACACTCACCAACATCCACAACAGTCTTTGTTTTAGTCACCTATCTTGCCAAGCACCCAAACCCTTTTTTCCTGCTCACAAAAAATTTACATAACCAAAATTTAAAAAAAATCATCTTAGTGTTGTTGCTCGAAGCCTGCTATATCTAAGTTTTTAAATTTAAATTAAGTCTACATTATTTCAGCTGGTTACCTGGCTATTTCACCCATACACTTCCTTACGAAATATAAAAAAAGTTTAGGAATGGCACAAAATAGGCAGCAAGGTTAACAAAGTAGTATAGCAGACCAAGGTAAAAGTACATACAGATAGGATACTTGTAAATAGGTACACACAAAGGGATGACACACATCTTTCTGCGGAAGCGCGGTCACGATGCTTCGCCCGAGGAAGCCAGTTTGATACTGGCGAAACGCCGCGACCGCGCTTCTGCGGAAAAATATGTGTCGTCCCTTCGCGTGTGTTTACAAGTATCAACTGTAAGTACTTGTACCACTGTCTGTTATATTACTGTAACAAAACCAATTATATTTCAATATGTTCACTGCAAAATTACAAACGTTTGTTGTGCATATTTTTTTGGTACCTGTTATGATTCAAAATGGCTTAAACACGACACAAAATGCTTCAAAAACAAATAATTTACAACACTACAAAAATACAAAGAAAAGTTACCTAGATAAATTCATGAACAAAATTTGACTGTGTTTAAATTGAAACCAAACTCAATATTCAGTATTCATGTTAAATTAAATTATTACGCAGTAAAAGTTTTGAAATCAAAATTATAACTCCTATCAATATGTTTTCTTAGTCACATAATTTACACTGATCATCTTACACATCGGTCTCTTAACAATATCAGCATTACATGTATTTCAAAAAAATTACATTTTAAACAAAAACATATTAAGCTACCACCTGGTCACTTATGTGAATTTATGTACCCTATAATGCCATCCCAGTTACACTTTGATATTACAGATAATTCAAAGTTATTGGCATACACAAGAAATACATTATCAATCCACACATGTATTCACATATGATCCTTGCAGCTGTAACTTTAATGCCGTTTAACCCTCGCTCAGTGGTCATATATTAAACATTAAAGCAAAATAAAACTGTCAGATGGGTGGGCACCTTGCATCAGTAATGCACTAACTGTTGTCTGAAGTAAGGAAACAGTGGTGAAGGAAAAAAACAGCCGCAAAGTACAACTCAGCAAGCAGAGTAATTCAACTGAATAGAACAGCTCTGCCAAACATTTACACATTGTCACATCTTTAAAAATCTAACATAAATAATTTAAGTATATCTGATAAGTAAATATGTTAGTTTTGTTTTAGAAGAATAAGTTCGAGATCTTTGAATGTTTGTTGCAATGGGATTTGATAATAAGAACATATAAGTTTGTTATTACTACATCGTTTAGATTTATTCTAGACCAAATTATGAATAAGGTTTAAAAAACTTAAACATTTTTTAAAATAAAATATTTTAGTAAATTATCTTGAAAAAAAAAATAAATAAGCCAACACAGTAAAAACTATTTTCAACAGAACTGAGAGACAGTTCCATTATATTGGTTTTCTTTTACATCTAAATATTGGTTTCTTGAAAAAGTAGCAGAAATGAGAAAACACAGCCTTAACAGTGTAATGTAGATAAAGAGGTATTCGATGGGTCAGACCTCTCGCTTCCCATTGTGGCGAACCGGGTTCGATCCCTGCTTTTTCGCATGCGGTAAACATGGCAGACGTTGCCATTGGCTGGCTGGTTTTCCCGGGGAACTCCAGTTTCCTCCGCCTCTCTCATTCTGTTACTGTTCCACACTCATCTCACCCTCACCTCATCCATTCTTCGGGCTGGACGGGCGACAGTCACGTCTCACTAGTCAAGCAGCAGGCCCAACCTTCATCCCAACCCGGCCTTCTCTCATATACAATCTGACTCTGCCCGAAGGCAGGAACTTCAGCAAGTCAAGTACAGTATATACCATCAGAATACTAATTTTTACAATTCTGTTTTTACGCTCTAATAAGTAAGCTACATCTTTAAGTCGATGCGATTAGAGAGTGCGCGATCACATAGCAGGAACTATTTTTTCCTCCGGAACCCAGCTTAGTAAATCAGTATTATTCTTGATTATCCCATTATGTCTCCACCGTGCACGCAATGACATGTCCGTAAATCAGAGCGGACCGGCATGGATATACGGAGGTCAAATACACTGGCACCTCTTCTGAAAAGCTATGGTTGGTGGAAAGTTGATAAATAAATTATAGTGTTAATGAACCTTAGCATGTTAGGTACATTTCGCCACTTTTAAAGAAACACTTTTCTGTAAACTTCTGTAACGTAGTTACATGTACGGTACTGCATTCCCTGGAAATGGAATGTTGCAAACAGTTTTTTTTCCCCATAATACCCTAGAACATTTTTAAAGCTGAATTACGTTTCACTGCTGCTTTGTCAGCTGAGAAATCTAGTAACACACTTCTGTTTTGGTGATCAACATTAGTCTTTTCAAAGGACACCAGCAACACACTAAGTCAATTCAACACATGTAACATCATTTCAGAATTCACTTATAGATTATTTTTTCCATTTTTCGTCCCATAATACATTTACAGAGTTATTGCAAGCACAAAACATGATAGTATTCAGCTGTCTGTACAATTTACAGGTTGGCCAAACACCCCACCTTGGTGAACTTACGCAGCTATACGTAAGTTTCAGTTACATAATTGAATAAAACTCAGAAATTTAATTTTTTTTTCAAGAAAACTGCACCAACACAGTCATTTTAATAGCTATATAATTTGATTTTACTATTGGCCAGAAGATGTCGCCTGAACGCACCACGAAATTTTTGACTAATGCTAGACGTGGTACAAGTTATTCATTTACTCATGGTATATTATTAAGTTGTTAATGTTAAAAGCCTGTGCGTTTCTAGAACTAATATTATTTTACTGTTTACCAAGAATGTGTTATATACTTTCCGAACTTATTTCAGTATCCAATTTTTTTTCCGCTGAAACATAGCATGGTAAATCCATAAGATGTCAAGTTGAATAAAAAATTTCAATGTGGAAGTTGTTTGTGAATTATGAAAATATTTTGTATATATGGTTTCTAAATCAAACCAATAACATAAGCAAATTGGGATCCAAAAACAATGCTCAATAAGTAGCCACAAAAAATAATACAAACCAAGAACTAAAATAATTAAAAATCAAGAAAAATACAAAAACTGTAAAAATTCACATTGTAAACACAATCGATGAGCGAGAGTAACATATTCGCAAGCAAAGATCACACTACGTCAGCCGCACATGACACAGCAGTTGATGCACGTGGAACACGGGGCTGGCAGGATCTACAGTTATTGGTTAACGTGGACAGTCAGAAGGATGGCATCCATTTTCAGCCATGCGCTACTTACAATACTGCATTCTCTAAAAAAAAAACACTAAACATGACTACCAACAAAAGTGCAACAAACTTGTTTTTCAGCATATTTTCTTCAAATTATAATTTTTTGAACACAATTATTTAAAGGATGGTCATTACGGCAGGTTTATACTGTACTCTGTCACTTAAGAAAAACCATATCTTCTTGCTCAACGTTAACACAATTTTTCAGAACCCACAAAATCACAGGTACTTTGGCATATAAATGACATCCAACACTGAAGAGCAGGGCTCTTAACAAAAACTACAAGTTAAAACTGAGCTAAAACTTACGTGCAGGACAGTCCATATTTTTCCATAACATAGGCAAGAACAAGGGCTGCACTACGAGAACATCCAGCATTACCATGAATCAAAATCTTTCCATTTGAAGCAAGGCTCTCATCCACAAACCTTCTCACCTTTGAGAAGTGTTGGATAATGTTCTCTGTGACTGTGTCTTTAATGTTCAATACAAGATATCTGCAAACAGCCAAAGTTTAGTTACCATATAATGCTTCAAAATGACTACAACTGAGTACAAAAATTTAAGACAGAAACTGTTTACCAGTAACAGCAGTAGGCCCTATATACCTAAACGAAAATGTGTACAATTTTGACAACATACCGTAGCATTCTGATGGATGGAAAACACAAGTTTTAAGATAGCACTGTTTCCTTTTTGTTGTTTTATTGTTAAATTGGTAATGCTTTAATAATACAAAGTATGATTTGAATTTTTGAGCTTTCCTTTGTTGATACTTTCTAGATTAATTGTGTCTTCTAGTAAATAGAGTCATGCCTATCAGTATTTCTCTATAAGATTGTACTTTCTTCTGATGATAATTTTTAGGTTAATTGTATACTCTGTTAAATATAGTCATAAATATTGTACAGTACATATTATGTTTTTGGAAAAATACTGGACATTGTATATTATGTTGTACTTCTCATGTAAACAGATGCATGTACAAATGTGTAATATAATAATATTATTACTAGGAGCATCCTATACCAGCAAGTCTTTCTGCTCCCATTAATAAAGTTTCTTTCCTTCTTAGTCACAAATTTAACAGCAGTGGCAGAAGTCAGACCATTCACCTCCCACATAGGTGATCCGTGTTAGATTCCCGGCGGGATCAGTCCCCAGATTTTCGCATGTGAGAATCGTGCCGGACAACGTCATTGGTTGGCGGAATTTCTTGGGATATCCCGTTTTCCCCACCCTTTCATTCAAGCACTGACCAAAATCTCTCACTCACTTTAAGTTACAAATTTATTGATGAGGTAAATGTGGCAGCCTGTATCGCTTTTAGCTTAAATACACTAAGATAGTTCCGCTGTTAGAAATAAAATCTTGGTAAATCACTAAGTATATAAAGCATATGATACAAAAATATACTGAAGCAGTAATCAACAAATAATTTTTTAAAATATTTGATTAACTGGTTTTTTGTCTATCCCATGGAAGCTGTTTGAATTAACAAACACTTTATATATAAGAAGTTTGTTTTATATAGGCTATTTTATGTTAAACATATCAAAATGTGTCACTCACTTAAAATTGTCAGGGAAGTTTGGCTTGATGACATGTGCCTCCATGTCATGTCGGACACACACAATGTGTGTGATCCCGAGCATCTGTAGTTCTTCAAGCTTACTCTTCGAGGCGGCCGAATATGGCCCGAGGTACAAACCTGGCACAACCTCCTGCGCCTCTCTCCGCATGTCGTATATCCACCCTGACACATTGTTACGCTGCTTTAAGAAAACTGCAGTTGCTTCCATCACTGCAGGTGGCACATGCTGTAAAACATGTTCAATATTCTGAAAACTGAACTTCATTGGTGATAATGCAGCCAGCACAAAGCAACAAATGAAACTCTAAAAACACTATTTCCATCTGTAATACTTAACACGAGCAAAATTTTATATGAGACAGCTACAGAAATATTTAAGTAAAAGTCCCTGACATTTGGTTTTCCCCCAATATGTACCAAGATACCTATCCTGACTCAAATTAACAGCATTAGAATGTATAGGCCTACTTTTACAAATGTACGAAAATAATTTGAAAATAATCAGTTCAAAATGCAGATATAAACAAAACAACACTGCAATGTGACATTAAACCTATTTGGTATGTAACAAGGACAACAATTTCGTACTTATAAGTATTTTGCCTGGCTCTGCCACTACGAATCCTCCCACCCGCTAATTTTTTTGGAATTATTTCAATATAAAACATTTTGAATATACTGTACCACATTTTAAAACAGACTAAAGAGGACAAAATAATTTCTCCTATTAAAATACTTATAAGATTTAAACAAAATACATGGGGCCGTGCAAATTATTATGACAGTAGAATGTAAAGTGTAACTGTCGCCGAGAAAAGTCGCACAACATTGTGCATTTTGAGTAGCCGATATGAATAAGCTATAACAAATAACTATATGAATTAGGGTAACATCAGAATTTCTGTTGTAAATAATATTTGTTAAAGCTAAGTGAGATCCTGGAGACTTGGAAACGAGGTTCCAAGAAATATGTGTTGCCAGTGGTCCAATACTCCTTCCTTCCCAACATCAGAACAAGAAACATGTCACACTACAGGGACTATAGACTAGGACTTCACAATTAAATGTACCTTCGGGCCACTTGCTTCAATTTTATAACTACCAAAAACACTCGGCGGCCTAAAGTAAAATAAAAAAATGCAGTCAATAACTATAGGCATTGTATGGAATCATTTAATTGAACTTAATGTTAGTCTAACATAAATCATTGTCATACGTACATATTACATTGACCTAACTATAACTATTAAGAAATAGCCTTTAAATTATTACAACAAAACATTTTTGCTGATTTCTGACATTTTGATGGCGGGCCAGTATAAATCTCTCTGCGGGCTGCATATGGCCCACGGGCCGCGTATTGAGAAGGCCTGCTCTGCTCTAGACAATGCAGCAACCCTATCTTTGCATTGTGAAGTAGTCACTAGCGTCAGACAGCGAAATTATACACACTTTTCAAAAAAACAAGCCCACTTTTCTTGTTTCGCCAAGGAAGGGGAAAGGAGTGGGAAGACACTTGAAATGATGTGCATACGCCCACCCAAGAAAAAGAAGGGTAGGGGGCAGCCAGAGGCCATCTTGTAAGAAAGCCAAAGAGTTATGTTTCAGGGTTTATGTAAATATCTGTTCAATCATTAACAATAATGCAATAACAGAAAATGTAATATTTTGAAGTAGAAAAAAAAAAGTAGGATAAATAAAAGGCCAAGTGGTTAGGATAGTTAGGAAGCAGCTCAGGGATTGGTTATCCAATTTTGAAGCATCATCGCGCCATTGCTCGCTGAAAATGTGCACTTTAGGGATTTCCACCTGACCCCTCGAGGGAGGTGGACGTCATGTTCACAGTGAGTCTCGCAAATAGGGATTCATTGCGATTATTAATTTGAGACTTTGGCCAGAACCTCCGTCTGCAGAGAGTTCCGTGAACAGGGATTATTCGTGACTTTTAGGCTACTTCCTGAAGGGAAAAGTAGGCTTATGAGATCACCTTTCTGTCTGGTGTGTGTGTGTGCGCGCGCGTCCGTGTGTATGTCCCTCTAAAAACTTTCTAACCAGTGGACCAAATTTCATCAAACTTTGTATACATATACCTAGTACTTAGCAACCTGAATTTTATATATTTTGTTTACACCCTTTTCATATTTTCAAAATAGTTGCCATTGTAACATTTTTACGGTAGATCAAGCTAGATATCTTAGGAACAGTACATTCAAATTTCATCAAACTTGGTACACATGTACTACATAAAAATTGACTCAACTTTTGTGTATTTCATTCATCCTGTGTGCATACCTCAAAATGATAGCCATTTTTTATCATGGTATCACATATACTGCACACAAACCTGACTTGACTTCCATTTCTTTCATACATATGAAATATTTTGAAAACTGTTGCTATTTTATATTTATCTTCATGATAGAAAGATATATCAGAAAATTTCCCCCCAATTTAACTGGTTACATAGCAAGCTGGCTTATCTTCAGTATACAGTGTGTATCATATGTCTAATTCAATATATTTCTATACTATGTAAAGAATTTTCACTTTCAGGGTTAATACGCACCTCTCTATTCTTTCCTTGACTACCTCAATAGTCTGCCATCACTGCCCTGGTGGCCTATACACTGCCAGTATTGTTACATTTCTGCCACGCTCACTTTGACTTCCATCCAGTGCGTAATTTTATCGGTATCACATCATATTTTGCGATACAATTGACCCCAATCTGCGACATAAATGTGGTTTTGCGTCGCAAAATGTGACACAAATTCTTTGCCGAATTTTTTTAAACGCAATATTTTTGTTCGTAATACTAAAATGTTATAGCTATTCAATTGCTGGTGCGACTCTAAATCGCTAATGCAGTGTACTCGTCACCAAGAGTATAATAATAGAAACAGCCGAGCCGTAAACAGAATGGAACAGCCAGCTTCGTATGGTCCAGGTTTCAGCAAAACAAGGCGACAGTGACGTGAACATTGCAATAAGACTTGTGGTAATGTTTTACAGCTGCGTTGCAGTTGCCTGCCGCTATATTTTATGTATAGTACATAGAACTCTTGATAACTATCAAAATTTCATTTGCAAAATCAATATTTATTCAAGTCTTAGAACGAAATGTGTCGCTGAAAAATAAACGCAAATGGTAAACAAACCCGTTTATGGGCCGGTTAGCAGCAAATAACCAATACCAATGCTTGGCTACCGGCACGCGCTGTTACTAATTTTTGGAAGTACAAGTCACAGCTACAGCTATCCACCGTCGCTTTCGGTACTATTTGAGCGGACTCAACATTTTTGTGCGCATTGAATTATTTTAACTATTGTGATTATAAAACTTAATATTTTAGTGCGAAAAAAATTACTTTAATGTTGCTGCCTGGTTAGGAATTTTAAAATAATTTAGTGAAAAGTCTTGGTAAAAAAATTTTTGGTAAAAAAATCTTTTTTGTTAATTTCCCTTCCCTATGTTGCAACTTAAACATACACATCGTTTTCCGAAATTTACTGTATTCACTATACAGTACTGAAAGCTGTGCCTATATTTACTGCAGCATACTGCCAGTAATTGAGAGTGAAATCACGTGACCATAAATTTTGGCACCTGTGCGAGGTTATATTTTTACAGTAAATCCTGAGCTTCGAAAGGACAAGTGTTTTCTGTACAGCAGACGACAGATTGCAATGGATAATAAAAATGGAGGAATCTACTCCCGAACAAGTTATTACTTAGATTTTATCTCCTGAAGAAGCCCGGAGAGCTCTAGGACAGGTAAGTTTATTATAAACTTGCAGTGTTAATATATTTTTTTATTTAAATGTGTGTTTGAGTATGTTTTGTATACAAAAGGATGTTCGAGCAAATGTACGTATATTTCTGTTTATCAGCATATATTTAGACCTATGGATGGAAGTTTAAAAATGAACTGTTAATAAGTTTGAACAACAGAAATCTGACATGCACACACAAGCTGTCAATATTGGTAATAAACCAAAAAAAGAGTTTTTTGCCAAAACACCAATTGGCAAATCACTGTCCTCGGTAAGTGATGACACAAAGAATTGCATTAGTAAACTTGTAGACATTTTATATGTGCTGGCCGAAGAATAAATTGCATTCAACAAATTTCTACGGTTTCTTGAACTCAAAAAACGCCATGGTGTTGACTTAGGTGAAACTTACAACACTGCTGTGAAATGTCAAAAGAGTTTACCAGTTGCATTGCAGAAGACATTGAAGTTACATTAAAAACTAACTGAAAAGGAAATTGTATACTTGATTTTTGTAGACAGTAATGCTGAAATGCAATTCAAATTTCTGCAAATAACTGATTTGGAAGAAATGGTACAGCAAAAGGAATTCTCAGTGCTCTAACAAGGATTTTGGATAACTTTGGTATACCTGACTTTGAAAATAAATTGGTGGGCTCTTTGGCTGATGATGCTTCCGTAAATTAGGGACACAAAAAAGGGGTTGCTGCTGAACTAAAAAAGATTTGCCCATGGTTGCTAGCTATTCGCTGCCTAAGCCATTGTCTTGAGTTGAGTGTTAAAGACTATGTTCAGTCAACATATTTGGCAGACATTTTTACATTACTGAGCTTTACTTTTACAGCAAAAGTCCAAAATGCCTACATGAGTTTCGAGAACTTGCTTTGGTTTGGGAGAAAATGTAACCTCAGTGCCTACTGCCTGAGTACAAGGTGTTCTATGGGTGACTCGCACAAAAAAGTCACTTGAATTGCTGCTTACAAACTATGGATTCATTGTGCAACAGCTAGAAACATGTGCTGCAGAAAATCATCATAGCTCTGCAAAACTAGTTGATTGGTGCGATCCTCAAGACTGCTAAGTTTGTCGTATGGGCTGTGTTTTTCAGTGATGTTTTAACTCACTTTTCCAAGTTGTTACTTTCACTGCAAGGCGATTCAGTGGATATGATGTACGCAATGACTGTGAAACTATTGTACTCTATACTAAACAGCATGAAAACTGGCTTCTTTTCTGACACACTCAGTAAGTTACTTAGTTCAAATGAAGGAGATGATAAAGGCCTCTGTTACCAAGGAATTCAGTTGACTAGCAGATCATCGGTACACACATTTAAAAGCAGTTACACTGATATTCTCACACAGCTGCATGACGTTGTTTATAGGTACCTAACAGATTTTCTATTTGCATAAGTGACATTGTGAGTGCTGCAGTCAAAAATTTCGAGAGTAAAAATATGGCCTACAGAAGAAAACAAACTTTCATGTTTTTGTAATGAAGAGATCAAACTATTGGCACAGCACTACCAGCAAATCTTGGAGAAACATGGTGTTACGGAGAAAAGTTTCTGTAATGACTGGGATGATTTCAAAGCATTCTGGCACCACAATTTGAGGCATTTGACAAAGAAACAGCTTTGGCACTGCGTGTGCAGGGGCTACAGCAGTAATTTTCCAAGTCTGCATCACATTCTCAACATACTAAGAGTGTTTCCGGTTTCCAATGCCAAATTGTAAAGAGCCTTTTCCACCATGAAAAAGGTTAAAACAGATTATAGGAACCATCTACAGACAAAAACACTCAACAGCCTTTTGAGAATATCCATAGAAGGCAAAGAGCTGAAAGAATTAAAACCTGCCAGTGCTGTTGAAATATTCTTTTCAAAGAAATGTCGCCATCCTGAGACTGAACCCTATGTTCTTCAGCCAGGATCATCAAAGAAGACTGACTAATGCTAATAGTGAAGCAATACAAACACTTCTACATTCAGATCATTCAGACATTTCTGATAATGAATCTGAAGGATTCAGATAAAAACCTTTTGTTTTTATGTACTTACAAGTTTTGCGAATATTGTCAGTAGCCTAGGCTACTTATAAGTTTTGTGAATATTGATCATTTTAATACATTAAAGGGTGCCTATTTCCTAAGTTAAAATCAGTGCCCGAGAATTCACAAAATAGAAAAACATACATTTTTAAAAACAATTTTCGAAGGTTTTGAATATGCTACAAAAATTTTGTCAACTGCTACACAAAACTTAATATGTGTAGCAAATTGCTACGGAAAATATGGAAATGAAATTTTACACTGCTTCCATCGCTAATCAATTCTACAAAACATTTTAGTCCCTCCCTTAAAACATAATTATTCCTCCCCCTCACCCACCCATGTCTCTTCTGAAAATGGTAAATTTAACCTGCCTACATTCATTGTCTAGCCCCTCCTCCCTCAGCCATGTCTCCACTGCCACAACTACATCCCCTCCATAGCCTTCAACTTTACCCCAGAAACTTTTCAGTCTGCTGCAGACACTTCTACAATTTACAACAATTATCATTGTTCCACCATCATGTCCTACCAGTTCCTCTAGCCTGCTCCCTAGTAGCGTCCTGATGGGAAAAAAAATAAAGATATTTTTCCTCAAGAAAAAAAGATCATATAGTTTCTGAATTACAAATCTGGATGATGAATGTATTTACATTCGGGCCTATCTGCAGATACACATAGTATCCTAACCACAAAAATGAAATAATCAGTAAATGTAACACTTTCAAAAATAACAAGATAAAACTTGGTACAGTGAAATAAATAATATGCACATGAATTAACAGAAATAGTTGTCAAACACATACTCATACACAACTTACAATCTCTGGCAGGAAAACAGCTTCAATTATAACAAAAACTCTGTAGTTAAAATTCACAAGTAACTAAGTGATGCATTTTGTTTCTCGCCCAAAGCTTTCCTTTCACATAAACTATCTGCTTGGTAAAAGTAAACCAAGTGTTTGCAGAGGAGTATTGTTTTTTTTATTTCAGGCATATACTTGACATGTGAAATCTGACACCAACTGCTGTCGGCCAGGTGTTCACTTACGACTTATGATGGTGTGTGTGTTCCTGATTACTAGTAAACAAGTTACTAAAATTACAGTATGTGATGCTTCTGTAGTTCCCCGTATCTTAAAACTGTAAAGTTGTCATGTTTGCCTTCTCTCTACATTCACACGCCTTGCAAGTAAGTACACACCTGGCAAATAAGTAAACGTTCAGAATGAATCAGACAGGCCAATTTTCCATTTTTCTCCTTATTTTAATCCGGCCTACCTTATATAAGCAACTATATATTATTTAGCCCCCACAGGTTTAGTTTAATATCACAATGATTTTAAAGAATTTTTCAATCTCTCCAGAAAAAAAAAGTGACTTTTTCTTGGTTTATTTCCTTTCTCCAATTTTTTCTGGAAATTGTAGAACCCTTCTCCCAACTAACACTCAACCCTTTTTCCAGTACTACCATCTTCAATCAGTTTTTTCAGAAAACTAGTTGCTTCCTAATTGTTATTTAGCCCTTCACTGCTCCATCCTTACCCTCTCCAGACAGCCAGCAGTTTCCTTGCCTAACAACTTGGAGTAACCTCTTTCCCTGCTCTGTCAAGTGCACCAGAACCCTTCTTACACATACCTGTTCAACCCACTTCCTGCTGTCCACAAATGTAGCTCCTAACTCTTTACATGCCCTTTTGTGCATCTGGTTAGCCTCAACTGCCTTGGCGTAGTTCATCCCTTTCATACATTTAACACGTCGTTACTGCTCGAGCCCTTGAAAACTTTGCCTGTATCTCCCTTAGTAACCCTCTTAAAACCTTCTCCACATCTTCCCCTACTTCCAACTTTCTGGTATGCAAGATCATTGCCCCCTACATGTACTGTCACCCCCTTAACCATATCACTGCTCCTCACACTTCCCACCCTCTTCTAAATGTCCTTGATCTCGCCCCCCCCCCCCTACAAACCCAAATGCTGCTTTATATATATACTCCCTCTCCTAACTTCCAGCATCTCGACCCCCTTAACTACAGAACTGCCTAAGAAGATAACTTCAGGTTCTTTCTTATCTAGCCTTTCCCTAGCTGTTACCTTCTCCCCGTTTGCCTGCATCATCTTTACCTTTAGGCCCTACACCAGCTCCCTTCTGCTTCTCCCTTGCAACATCACCATTCTTCTCCCCATCACCTGCCTTATTCCCCACTACTCCCTCTTTCTCTTATCTACCCTCTTTCACAACTTATCTACCTCTAACTCTGTCACCCTTCTTTGCCTCTCCTCCTCACATTCCCTCCGAGCTGTGTTATGAAAATCTGCTAGATCCCCCTTTGTATTCTTTAAATCCCTCTCTAGTTGTTTAAGGCCTAATGTCTCTAAGAATCTTCCCAATCAAGTCTCTCTTTTTACTTCCTTCTCCACTCTCGATTTTCCCCATTACCTACATCTCCTTGTTCCTTCATTCCACTCCACCTCTATCCTCGCCCCCCCCCCCAACTATCCTTCAACTATATTACACCCCAGCAAGCCCCCCAGTATGGTCAAAGCCCGATCACTCCTCATTTCCTCTCCTATCTGTATGTCTATCTCCACTCTCTTCCTGCCACTGACTGCATTAACCAACCCTCTGCTCCCATCCTCACACTTATCACGTTAACCATTCCTGCCCGAGACCCCAGGTCCTCCTCCTCCATTCCTAAGCAAGTTACATTGAACCAGTCCTTACCAAGGTTGCCAGATCACAAACAAAGTCGTCTCGTACAAGGAAGACAAAAATTCAGTACAATGCATCATGCATCAAAATTCTCGTACAACACCTTTTGATGACCATTTTTTCATGCACCTGCATGCCACAAACACCTTACATACCTCCATTAATAATTCTTTGGCACTGAAATTCTTGTATGACAGCTAGTTTATATGGAACATCAAGTAAAAATGCCCTGAATCCTTGTACAAATATGAGAATTCTCATATATCTGGCAACACTGGTTCTTACACATGCCACACTGAACACCAATTCCCCTCGTTTTCCAAATCCTTTTATACCTTCCACACTTATATTTCGACTGCCCCCATTTTTTGGAAGAAAAATGTTCATTTCCAACAAAACACAGTTTTTATTGTTGTGAAATTATCAATTTATTCCTAATAAGGTTTAAAAATGGCTGCAAAAGAACTGGAGTGAAATTAGCTTTATTTTCAGGTCTATCCTCTACCACAACACCCAAGTGTCCAGTGCAAAAACCGACCAAGTCGGAAATTAATTCAACAATGGGTGGATATAGCCATCTCTATCTTTTGATGGTTAAATCGATCTCTATCATTGTACGGCTCTATCCAGCTCTTTCTTTACCACTCTGTTTTAAAATCACGATGGGTAGTATGGCAATTCCAAATTGTGTCAGAAAATGGAAATTCCATTACTTTTGCAGATGATCATACATCTCACTACGCGCAAAGTATTTACCTGTGGCTACTTGACATTCTCAGGAAAACTGTTTTAGTTTCCAAGAAATAAAATAAAGTGTATCAAAAAATAATGTCCACAGAGGGATCTCTGTGAGAAAATTTTAGTCACACTTTAATTAAAATTAAAAAAAAAACTAAGTGTTTGGTCTGACAATTTTTTCTGAGAATGTTAAGTACTGTAGAAGTAACTGAATACTTCGCACATAGTGAAATGTATTCAAACATTCACGCAGAGTGATAACCAGCCTCACTGAAACACAATTTTTTATAAACTTTGATCAATTTCTTGAAAACTATTGTGTTTGGTCTGACTTTCTGTATGGATGCACACTGTAGAGTTAATTTTCAATATTGCAGCTGAAGCTAACATCAACTAATGTTTCTCCACTTTTAGAAAATAATAAGTCACACACCAGAAGGCCATTGTAGAACTTATGTAGAATCCCCGGAACTCACCAAAATAATTTACAGACATATCTACAGTAACTTAATTAGGCTAAAAATGAAGTTTATTTCCAAACTTAAACACGTACGTTTGTCTAGGTTTCACTTTGTATAAATGTGGTGAAGCCCGACATCTGAAGGGTTTAAAAACTACGGGCCAAAATATAACAATTTATGAGAGGCACGCACACAAAGCTATTCTAGGCAATTACTCAATCTTATTAAAAAAAAAGGCACAATGATTTGAATTTAATTGTATAATGTTCGACATGGATAACAAAAACACCACACGTACTACTACACGTGCTAACTACAACAGTTAACAAAATTAGCGCGAAATCCAAATGTAGAACCAATATTAGGCGGGAATTTTTCAACTCCTTGTGCGACATCCACATGAAAACCACCGTTTAACAAAATTGCTTTACTATTTCAAAGGGATAATTACGTTGAACACTAATGGAGTGTATATAGAGGCCTATATCAGGGCAAGTCTCATCGAAACGCCGCTTATCAACGCCAGTTACACAAGGTTAGAAAACCGGACTGATTAAAACTGATTATACACAAATAAAGCAGTTACGAATACGATCAACAATTAATATAAAATGTGATTTCATAGTTTGATTCATTCCTTTTTATTTCCTTGGGGAAAGGGATGCAAAATTCGCCACGATTTTTAGAAAAAAAAAATATAATACAAGTAGGGTGTATTGTACTTACATCAGTCCCATTCTTTAATTAGTTTGTTCATCGATAACATCAACTCACATAAAATTGGAACATATTAAGTATTAGAAAAATTAGTTAAATTAAAAATGTAAACACTTCAAAATACCTATAATTGCAAGAAATATCCGCATTTCCTTGCACGTAAAATTAATTTCTAATGACAGATTGACAGCCTTGTGCTCATCAAACAGCCATATGGGAGATACAAAGTAACGCTAGGAGCAGCACCGTCGCTTCATGCAGACGGCCGGAATGGTGGTAGAAACGTATTTTTCGTATGCGTGTCAATTGAAACCCGAGTTTAATCTCATTTTTAAAGGCTCGTGTGGATAAATGCAGGATTAAATTAATGTATATAAAACTAATATTAAACACGACGAACTATTTAATACACAATATTTAATAAATTGTTTAATATGGATTATCCCATATTATTCATGGAAGTGTGCATAAGAAGCGATGCGGAAAAAATCCGCATGGCGAGAGTGTAGTTAAACGATCTTGTTATGCGAAAAATACAATTTATAAGAAAAAAATTAATATAATCTTTTTGGAAAACTACAAAATTAGTTAAAATTTGTGCGCACGAAAACTGTCCGTTTAGAATGCTTACTGCTTACATAATGCTTGAAGGCTAGTTCATGCTGTTGTTATAACATATATTAATATTATCGTTATTGCAAGTAGACTATTCTTTATATAAAAAAGGGATAGTATGACCTTGTAATTTTAACGTTAGTAGATATTTACGGAACGTTCCGCAAAAGTAGCTTCGGAAAATTTTTTGTAACTTTTTTGTCGGAAAAAAATTACTTTTCAAAAATAAACATAAAACGGAATATTATTTTTAATAAAACACGCATGATAAGTTTGTATTTTAACGCTTACAAATGAATAGACACATCTACGACTATATCATTTCAACAATTTAGTATTCAGTAAATGGACGAGGTAGGCCTAACCTCGTTAGTTCCAAATAAACCAGTTATAATGAAAGAAACGTGTTTACTACAATACATACAGAAATTGGAAAATAAAATACAAATAGGCAATACAGAATTAGTTTGGAGAGTACTGTTTATAATATGAATACAATTAGAATGGCTGAAGTTGCTATGTGTGAAAATTACAACACTCGTAACTATTTTTACACTGTTACCTATCGACAGTGCTCTTTATATATACATATATAAACATATTTTTAATGAATATCTTATTTTTACGATGAGGAACAGTATTTTAGCCACCTAGTATTTATTTATAGACATTAAATAGCTTCGCTACACACATATACAATATAACGTCTGCAGTCGATATCACCATTCCGAAAGTTCAGAAGTTACCCCCACCAGATGATTTAGATTTAGTTTATTGCATCCTTGGATCTTTTTTCGTGTATATTTTTGCACAAAGATATCGGACAAGTCATATTTACAATATACAATCAAATGAACAAATTACTTAAGTTATACATTAAAAATTATACACTAAAAGAGCGAAATTCAACATTTCTTGTCGGTTCGGGCTCGCACCTAGGCTCACGTCAGCATACTTATTCATAGTCTCCACATGTAAAAGAAAAGAAAAAAGCAAGAGAAGAAACAGAATCTTAACCCAGAATAAATATCTTAAATAAGTATCTACACTGTCATAGATCCACTCAAATACTCATCGACTGTGTAAAAAGCAATAATGATCAAGAAATCTTTAAGGTGTTTTTTGAATATTTTAGTGTTAGCTAAACATGCATCTTGCAGGTGGCTGGGGAGTTTGTGGAACAACTTGCAAGCTGTGTATGAAGGACCTTTTTGCAGTAAGGTCAAGTTGATAAGAGGCATGTGTAAAAGGTTTTTACTTCTAGTGTTATGGTTATGAAAATGTTCATTTGTGTGGAACAACTTCTGATTTTTGGAAATGAATGTCAGCAATGAGTAAATATATTCACAAGCTAAGGTCATTATTTTGGAACTTTTAATAAGGGGTCTACAGGATTCAGTCTATTTTCTCCCGTGAATTATTCTTACAACTCTCTTCTGCATACGGAAAACATTATTTCTGTCAGAGGAGTTACCCCAAAAAAAACATGATGCCATAAGTCATAATAGAGTGAAAATATGCAAAGTATACAGTCAACACCGAATCTTTGTTTAGTATACCTGATACATTACGTAGAGCGAAACATGCAGAGCTCAGTTTTAGAATGATATATTCAATATGTGTTTTCCAATTCAGATGACAATCAACATATAAACCCAAAAATTTTGTGTCTGTGGCTTTATTGATTTCTGCAGTGCCGTAATGAACATTTATCGTTGGCTGATTACTATTTTTTTGTTGCAAACTGTAAGAAATGTTTTTTTTTCTGTGTTAAGGTTTAATTTGTTTCCTATAAACCATGCATCTAATTCTGTAAAAGTGGTGTTGGCTAGTTGACTAAGTTCTTCCTCTGATTTTCCTGATATTATGATACTGATGTCATCTGCAAATAAGGTAGGTATAGAACTATTGTTTAGGTAATCAGGCAGGTCATTTATGTAAACCAGGAATAACAGAGGTCCGAGAATTGAACCTTGAGGAACACCATGTCTTATCTTACCTGGTTTTGAATAAAAAATATTTGAGTCTTCCCTAATGCAAACTTGTTGTCTATTTGATAAATACGAGTGTATGAGTTTATTAGTTCTTCCATTTACACCATAAAATTGTAGTTTTTGAAGAAGAAGCTCGTGATTGACACAGTCAAAGGCTTTGGTAAGGTCACAAAAAATTCCGACTGATGGTAGTTTTTTGTCGAGTGCATTCAAGACATTTGTGATGAGCTGATATATTGCCTCATTGGTAGAGGATTTTTTTCTGAAACCATACTGGAATTTTGAGAAAATTTTTAATTTTTCAAAATGAGTTAAAAGTCTAGTATATA
>PNEQ01015730.1:0-20046 GCA_003012365.1 Medauroidea extradentata
CACAATATGGCGTCGGCATTTGCTATCCGATGCCGTCCCAACAAACAAAACACTATCGTACAGTTGGGTAGCAGCAAAAGCAGCTCGTTAGGTTAGAAATACACGTTTCGTGTAAACATAAAGGTTTTCATGATATACATTTTTCTTAACGTGTTAGATCGGATGAACTATGTATTTGTTTCCTCTAGCCCAAAAAAAAACGTAATAAAAAATTCCAGAGAAATTTTAATATTTCCCTGACTTTTCCCTGACTTCCCTGACCACTTTCAAATTCCCTGACTTTTCCCGGTTTTCCAGACGTGTGGCAACCCTGGTATGGCAATGTCTGGTTCAGTTAATCACGAACAGCTAGGTGAAAATGGGGTGGTGCACCATCCTGCCACTTCTGAGGAAATTACCATACCATTTGATAAGTACATCCAAGTAAGAAATATGTATTGAATAAAAGAGGAGCCGAAAAGTGTCTGAATACAGCACAAAACACGTTCACTTTGGGTGACCCGTGCTCATGTTCGGTGGTTTCATGTGGATTCTCCTGGCCCCATATTCTCACATTATGCCTGTTGACCTTACCTTTGACGTGGAACGTCCCTTCAACACTAAACATCAGCTTTGAGATGAAGGCATCCTGAACCTCCTTCCGGACAAGAATGTTCGCGCAGAAATCAGTTCTTTGTCCCTTTCAATAAAAGCCTACACAAGCTGAAACTTGTACAGCAATCACTTCTGCAAAACACTCCATACGGTTGATTGAAGGTGTCTCATTTCGCGGTTAGCTCATCGAATTGACTTTTGTGGATTGCACACGAATGCTTGCTCAATCTGTTGCACATTGTCGTCTGACACACGCAGCCACCCAGAACTTTTGCCTTTGCACAGGCAACCTTTGTTACGAAACTGACGAAATTACCGAAGGATACTCCACCTATATGTAGGACGATGTCCATATTTGCGACGAAATTTGCCTTAAATGTCACCGATTCACATTTCGCAAAGCTAATTGCTAATGACACAGAATGCCTTCTGTTGTTCTGTCGCCATTGTGTTGCGGACTAACAGTCCACACACGCTCGTAGAGCAACGAACGCAGCTCTCAGTGCCCTCTAATGGTGCACAAATGAAACCTCAGGCATAATTTGAACTGATAAATTATTAGTAATTTCAAAAGCAGATCAGACGGGCTTAATTTATCATGGTATATTCTACGCATTTGCTTTATTTTGTCGTGTCTTTCTCTGTATTTGAAGTATTTCTGTAAGTGCCCTAAGTTGGACTTAAGACTGCAAAAATGGACAGAAGAGCATTCATTATTTCTTAATTTTTGCAACAGGGTTTTGTGTATTAACATGCAGGATGGCAAACACATAAGTTTGGTACGAAATTTATAAGTTTGGCACGAAACTTATTCTTCCTGTCTTTCCCATCCAACACCATTCTTCATTCTTTGCCAAACTCTTGAACGCAAGCAGGGTGCACGCGCAAAGCTAGCTCAGACTCCCTGGCATTTTCAAACGTTTGTACCAATTGTATATTTTGCAATAGTAATTTAACGTCTAAGCACTGGAATGTTTGTATTTGTTTTAGACCCAGGGACTGGCACTCATAAGGAGGGATTTTGTGCCCTCCCATATAACTCCATGTACTATTTTTGGCTGTTGCCAAGTTTAAACGCATACATCATGCCCTTTGGACGAATACGAGGAAATAATTTGTGTTCCCATCCAGGGATGTTCCAGGAATAAATCCCAATGTGTTTAACAATAGCCTTTTTATTCAAACGCAGTGTAGAGGGAGTAAGTGCCCCTCGATGTTACCAGCCTTGGGGCTCAACCTTAACAGCATTGTTACAGCCAGAAAAAGATTCTGGACTGTTCCAACATCTTCAATCTACTCCATAAACGACAGGGACTAAGGGAATACAGCCGTCTGTCGAGCTGCCTACCACCCAACTCTATCAATAACAGGCTTCAACAGTGGTGACAGGTAATGTAAGTTTGATTCCACCCAATTCCCCAGTCCACCCAAGTCGTTACTTGCAAGTTTGCCATGTTGGGCGGCCATCCATGAAGTAAAATATTTGCATTTCAGAAGCTTCTAACAACCTGAAGAAAAACTTACATAACCTGTGTCATGACATTTTGTCATGTTTATAAAAATACCGGAGTAAAAACGAATACCCCAACTATGAAGGTCTGTATAATCACAACCAAACAACCTGCAATGTTGTGTGAACACTCACAAGAAACTGTGGAACAATGAAGTTTTTGAATGATACCTTATAAATGTTCAATTTGACTGCCATAATCAGCATTGCCCACATTGACACAATACTCTTCTAATCATTCCACACTCGTGCAAGTAAGTCCGGTTTAATGTTGTGGACGTTGTCCAGAAGCCTTGGTGTGAAGTAGTGAGGGGGGATGGTACAGCCTGAGGTTTCACTTGTGCACCACTAGGGGGCACAGAGAGTTGCCTTCGTAACTCTAAGAGCGTGTGTGGAGTGTTAGTCCGCAACACAATGGCGACGAAACGGAAAGCATTCTGCTTCATTACCTTTGTAAAATGTGAATCGGTGATGACTTAACATGAATTCCAAATACAGACATCGTCCTACAGATATGCGAGTATCCTACGGTGGTTTCGTCAGTTTTGCAACAAAGGTTGCCTGTGCAAAGGCAAAAGTTCTGGGCGGCCGTGTGTGTCAGATGACAATGTGCAACGGACTGAGCAAGCATTTGTGAGTACCCCACGAAAATCAACTTAACAAGCTAGCCGGGAAATAGACACACTCAATTGACCGTATGGAGTTTTTGCAGAAGTTATTGCTGTACAAACAATACAAGTTACAGCTTGTGTAGACTTTTATTGAAAGGGAAAAAGAACTGATTTCTGCACGGACATTCTTGTCCTGAATGAGGTTGACGATGCCTTCATCTCAAAGCTGATGTTTACTGATGGAAGCGTGGTTCCACATCAATGGTAAGGTCAACAGGCATAATGTGAGAATATGGGGCCAGGAAAATCCACATGAAACCACCGAATAAGAGCACGGGTCACCCAAAGAGAACGTATTTTGCGCTGTATCGAGAGACACTTTTCGGTCCCTTCTTTATTCAATACATATTTCTTACTTGGATATACTTATCAAATGGTAATTTCCTCAGAAGTGGCGGGGACTGACTTCATTTTCCAGCAGGATGGTGCACCACCCCATTTTCACCTAGTTGTTCGTGATTAACTGAACCAGACATTTCTATACTGGATTGGTTGCGGACCAGATGATGACCGGCCACTTCTTCACTCGCCCCCAAGAAGTCCAGATCTCACCCCGTGTGACTTTATTCCTCTGGGGATACATAAAGGATCTCTTGTTTGTTCCACCATTGCTGGCTAACATTGCCTAACTTAAAACAAGAATTACGGACGCCATCCAAACCATTACAATGGGCATGATGGCACGAGTGTGGAACAAGTTAGAGTATCGCATCAATGTGATTCGTGCAACCCAAGGCAGTCACAGTGAACACTTATATAAAGGTATGGCTCAAAAACTTAATTGTTCCATGGTTGTTTTGAGTTGTCATACAACATTGTAAGTTGTTTGGTTGGGATTATACAGACCTTCAAAGTTGGGGTATTCTTTTTAACTCAGCCTAGGCATATTTATTTCACCATTTAGATAAACCTCAGTCGAACCAAAACTCGGGAGAACAAGGCATCAAATCGGAAATGCGGAAAATTACACACAAAATTAAGAGTCTCCCACACAAATTGGTACAGGTGGAATGTCTTCTCAGTCTTTAAAACTACTGAAGTGAATATTTACATTTTCTTTCAAACTACTTACCAACTGTTATTAAGAACTAAGTACCAAGAAAATAGCAAATTTCAGCATTATGCCTATGGAAAAGTAATAGGAACATTCTACACAAAACAAAAATAGTTTTATTAAGTTTGTATTCAAGAAAATTTAACTTTATTACAACAGTAGTGCACACTGCAACAAGTCTTCCTGAAGTCTTCTGGCTGCAGTAGTCAAACAGACCTGCAAAATATAAAAATAATATTTATTTTTACAAATTAATATAGGCAGTAACCTACACATTTGTAAAAATGCATATTAACATGTAGCAATTATAAAACATTAATATGAACTGACTACTTCAGATAGTCAATCTGTACACCTGAAATTTATTGATTAAAGCATAACATCTAACTCATCTCAAGAACTTTAAGTGATTATAGAAATTACAGACTGGCGAACTTCCAGGGTTTCCTACCAGTAAGATTTCTGAAACGACTAAACCTTTGCATAAATGTTGTGGCATTTCAGGTGTTTGTATGTGCAACTGCTATCAAAAATAGCAACTTATTTTATATCTACAATAACACACTACACTGTGTATTTACAGGCTCACATAATTTTCGCACTATAATTTAATACACTAAAATGTCATTAAATATTTTAGAATTGCCTGAAAACAAACAAATTCAAATTATACATGTGATGTGATACTGGCTAATGCCTGCAATTTGTCAGTGAAAGTCAACCCCACCTTGTATATGCCAACACACATTGTTTAAATTCCTGCGCACATAACCCCTAAAGATATTTGCCCAAGATATCTCGGGTTGTTAATTAGTAATAAATATAAATAACATTTTCTTAAATTTTTTTCAAATTTTTTTAGAGAGGGCTACTTTATTTCCTAAAAACACATTGTTTAATGCATTTAAAAACCTTAAATACTTTATGCAAACATTGGGGAGAAAAACCTGACATTGAAGAGGTTAAGTAGGTGTAATGCATAGCTGCCAACCTCGAGGATTCATAAATAGTACAATTTTCAAAATGAGTAATATTGTGCGTAAACGAGTCGTGGCATTTCAGATATTGTGTATATGTAAATGCCATCGAAATAAAACACTTTGGCTATTTTTGAAATAAAATACTACACTGTTAACGTGTCAGTATGTTGTATACAAAATAAATTTAGAGCATGCTGAATAATTAAAAAAATTAGCTAAAATTTTGAGTACTAGTATTCATATGTTGTGTTCATGGCTAAAATTACATAGCCTCCCAGGGGCCATTACAAAGAAAACAAACTTAACAGGGAAATTGCTGAACGTATTTTATAGTAGACTCACTTTGTTGTACCATCATAAATACTGTTGATAATTTTAATATTCATACAAATCTGAACAAACCTAGTATAGGTAGTTTTAGTTTCTGTAAGTGAACAAACTTCAGGGATTTTAATACACCGATAGGCCCCTACTTTACGATTTCTGGTAACACAGCTTTTAAATTCTTTTTCACAGTTCCATAAATGCATGAAAATTTCTTGCAGAGTGCAAATTAGCCAATTTAATCACACTTGGCACATCCAATCATAAATTTTTTGACACTGCAAATACTGTGGATTTAAGAAATAAATTATAAATCGTTGAATGTGCAGATGTGAGAGTATTTAATCTCTTATACAATATTAATATCACATACTTTTAATTTTTGAACAGTTTTTAACAACCGCATGGTTTCGCGACCGTATAAAACATTGTAATAAGTAAGAACTGCGAAGTTCTATTTCCCAGATATGAAAGTAGCAATAATTCCTGTTTTACGACTATTAAATATGCGACGTTGATACAAGTACCTGCACTAAAATACGCCACGACAATAACAAAATGATACATTTAAGATTGGCAAAACAATGTTTACAAACACTACACAGCTATGACATGCGCTTCCATCTGGAAAAATAAGAATCAAACGAAAGTTTCTTTCAGTTCACAAGATTTGATGCGTGTTCTTGAGCAATTACTGCATGGAAATGGTAAACTAGAAAGCCACTTCAAATTAAAACAGTCTCGTAACTTTTGTTTTCACGAGTCACAGCGACCATTTAACCAGGAAGACAACTACAATTGATCGGATGTATTTGGTAAAGTTCTGGTCACGTTCGTACGATGTGTGAATAGTGCGGTACTTCGTAGAGAATAATATAGTACAATGGCTATAAATTAAGCACGCTAGTTCCCGAAACTATGGTAGTATTTCAGTTTTCTTTATTATATAAGATACTGTAAGTCAGATCTACATACATGTTCGGTACCGAAATTATGGGATTTCAGTATCAGATTTCTTAATATGAATTAACCAAATGAGAAAAAAATTGGAAAGCTTGAAAATTGAACAATAATTCACATAAATCGTTGCTTTGGAGTATGGCATCCATAATAAATACATCGCTATTAAGAGCTTCGAAGCAGACATTGTTTTGAATGTCGACAGATGTGACATATTTGTGAATTTTGTACGTGGTCATTTTGGTGCAAGTCTAGATGGTTTCGTTACAAAGGAAAATGCTCTGGTTGAGGTAAAATGTGCTCCTGCTAAGTCACTAGGCCTAATGAAAAATGCTAGACAGAAAAATGACTTCTTTTTGGTGATGACATCTGTCAATACATTAACACTTAAAAAAGACGCACCAATGCTTTTATCAAATGCAAGGAGCACTGAACATAACTGAGCACGAATTCCACTACTTTATAGTGATGACAGATAAACTGGAAAGTCTTCGTACAGAAAAAATAATGACTGAAACATTTTGAAGACAGGAAATAACTCTAAAACTTGAAGCGATTTAATATGTATTGCATGTTGGCCGAAATCGCAGAACCTAGGACTTATTTCCCCAGTTCGGAATACAATTCGTGAACCTGTATTCATAACTGTAATACAGCGTATCGGTATCGTCAAAATGAAGAAGCAGAATGAGTTCCACATATAGACAGTGTGCATAGTGTTAATTATACTTATCACTAAATATAATAAGGAAACATGTTTACATTTAGTTGTTTCGTGTATATTTTGTCATTATACTTCTGAAATTTTGTGAAATTGCAAGTACAGTCATTATTGCATTAGTAGTCCTGTATGGATTTGTGCATTTTTATAATTTAACTGGAATAACTGGAGGTGTCTCATTTTAAACGATTCTGTATTTCTGTGTGCTTATTTCAAGAGAATCCGACGTTTCATTTCTTTACTGCAGTTTTTATATGCAGCAAGGCTTCTAAGAAAAGAAAAAAAAGTGGAATGACTTCCACATTGACAGTTAGTGCATTTTCTTTATGTTACGTTACTGAATATTATAAGGAAACATATTTAAATTAAGTTCTTTGTATATATTTAACCTACTTCTGAAGTTTGCTGAGCTTGCAAAAACAGTGTTAGATAATTGTAATTATTGCATTACTAGGTCTGCATGGGTTTGCGCACGTGTACGATTTTATTCAAAACATTTATTTGTCTAACGATTGCCAAGCTCGATTGACACTGTTTTCTGTGTATATGGTACATGTATTTTACGCATATTTTGTTTCTAATATGTGTGTGTTTGGTATGGCTATCATTTAGAAAGTCAACGACTAATCTTCTTAATTAACGTGCGTATAAGACTAATTGTCATAACACTACCACACTACAAAATTTTATAATATTTGTTTAAATGTTTTATGAAATATAGCATAAACTATTTAGTGAATTAGATGGTACTAGCTTTCAAAATGGCAGACCTGTGATCAAAAAATATCAAAACCTAATGCACATTACATGTTCGTTGAACGTACCAAATTTGGTTAGAATTCACTGAATAGTTACACAGATATACCATATCACACAAACAATTCAAATGGCCAACATTTGAAAAACAGTGCAAAGCGTTTTTTAAAAGAGTAAAAGTCAGGTCCTATTATTTTATAGAAATCGGTGCATGTGTTCAAAATATATTTGGGGTGAAGGGGGGCCATAACCAGCCACAAAAACAGACACACAGGCAGTAAGGTAATCTTATAAGCCTATTTTTCCTTAGGAAGGCAGACTAGAAACTGTTGTCTGTTTTATTTATTTTTTTTTCGTTCTTACCGCCTGTTTTTGTCATGGTACCTATGCTGCATAACTTGCGAGTACCTTGCTACATTTGTGCATTTAAAGTAATAAGCTCATTTGTGGCTTGGTAACCTATTCATAAAACAGTAAAAAAATATTATGCAACATATCTAAGGTCCATGAATATTACACTCAGAAAAGTTTCGTTTGTAGAATATTAAATTTTCATATTTATTAATGTTCAAGAGGTAAGTATACAATGTTGTCGAAACTCGAGATATCAGCATATTTTTAGCAGACCATTTTCAGCAGGTTTTCGAGTAAAATTTAAGGCCTTTAGGTCACAATTTTTAACAGGTAAATCAATGAATGTGTAAAACATTTAACAATTTTGTAAGAATCTCCATAATCTGTAGGCCAAGTGGTAGATATTTCATGAATTTTTCGCAAATACTTTGTGGAACAAGCGGGTGAGCGATTGGTTTCGTCAGCTCTGCAGCTGGGTTCAAGCGCAGCTCCGCAAGTGGGGTAAGGTCCGTCCGTAAAGGCTGCAGCTGCAGGTGTCCTTGCTTCGTTCTCTGCGCGTGCTGATGTGGCAACAGCGTACAGTTATCTGCTTGCGCGCCGTCACTATTCGTCCGAGCCGGCCACCCCTCCCTCCCTCCCCGTCACGCAACCCTATCTAGGCGATGATTTCAACAAACAACGCTCTCAGAGCCGCCTGTTAAATGGTGGCGGGAAATACAGGGTTGTTGCCATAAATGTATGAAGTCCTGGCATAGCATTAATAAAATCTCGGGCAACGAACGTGTGCTCATAATTACATTTTTTTCTGTAAACTCAAAAGTCGGACATGGTAACGCCGGACAGCTGACGGGTTTGTGTTTGGTGCAGAACAGCCATTTTGTAAAAAACTTCAAGAATTTAAAAAGATATGTAAAAGGTGTTCTTAAAAATAAATCAACAGTTGCCCTAGTCAGCGAGTTTTCATTGGTGAAATCACAATGTTTGTTTAACCCCGAAAATAACCTAAACTGAGCTAGCCGGAGCACGCCAAGCCACATAACCTCAACGCCCACTACAGTGACAACAAACAAAAATAGACAATAGTAGACGCAGCCACGTCACAACACAGTGCCACTCTTTTTAACTTGTAGTTTTTCTAACATCTGCTATAATGTGTCTCACACTTAGATTGCAGTACAGAGTTATATAGACATTTGCTCTCTCTTTCCAATGCACGATAACTGCAGCTAGCACCTTCCTTGTCTCGGTGGACGCTACCGCCAGAATTATCAAAATTTTCAAACTGTAACAATGATCATAAAATTTTTGCATAATGTACAGCATTGAAACGTGCATAGGACGATTTATTTGTTTCATCATTTACACCATTCTAAGGGGTTTAAAAAATTCAAACACAAAGATTTTGAACTATGTACCATTATCATGCAACCTTAAATATATCACATCATAACTATCGAATCAATAGCAAAATCGTATCCAGATTTTTACCGTGTGTAATTTCATATATCTGAATGCCAACGAAGAAATCTGAAGACTTCCATTTTATTTTGTTAGTTGTACAGAATATTTTTCTTAATGTTACATGTGTTTTCTAACAAACTGAAACATCAAAAAGTTGGAGAAACTTTTATGTTATTGAAGTTAAATGGGGAATGAAAGCAAGGAAGTTGTTTGTAATGAGCTAAATATATTTTTAAAAGCAACACCACTACAATAGCTAACTATTCTCTTGTTTATAGCATGGAATATGTCGTGTATTAGGTCAACGTGCTTGCCCTGCAAGCAAAGACATCTGACCGGTGCTGGAAGTTCCGCTATCTTTACTGACTGAGCTGTTCTCTCAGGTTAGAAACTTTAACACAAAGCTTCCATCAGTCAACAGATAATTCATCTCATATCTTAAACTAGTCCAGTAGTGCACCCGCACCTCGCGGCCTCGTAACGTGTTGTGTCCAGTGACCGATTCCAGAGAAAAAAATTTTCTTAATATGTTACTTATTGGTTAACACTTATTTGTAAGGAAAGGTAACACCCAAAGACACAATACAAATAGACTACGAGGGAGGAAGACAAATATTGTATTGAACATATTCCAGTAGTTTACACATACATATTAACGCAATTAAGGAAGCATTAGGTAAACTTCAATTTAATGGTTTTGTCTTGAAAGAACAATACAATCACAGTAAAACTAATTTAAACAATACTGGAAGACAAATTTATCTACTCTCGTTTTCACTTTAAAAAAAGTGTCACAAAAGTAATGTAAACAACGGGTCGTTTACATCAAGCCCAAACGTACGTACTGTTATGATTCATGAAACTCCTCCCATTTCAAATGTAATTTCAGCAAAAGTTAATAATTACTCAAAACAGCCAGATTTCCCAGTTTCTACACAATTGGTTTACCATCATCAATTTCATAATAATCGACGTTACCACATCCTCGTCTTCAGACAAAATCATTAACATTACCCCAGCCACATTCCTGTCCAGACAAGACGCTACTCATATGGTCAAAATCACACATTTTATTGGAAGTAGCTTTCATGATTAAAAGGTTATGTGATAATTATTCCTTTACAATTTGACTATTACGTACTATAATTAATCTAATGAACACTGAGGCATGTGAACAGTTCCGTATGTAATATAAAAATGGGGTTATATGCATATTTTTAAGCGTAATGTTACACAAAATAAAAATATATAAATTCGAAAATGTAACATTTTAATAATAAAACTTATATAAAGAAGCACATCTCCCGAACATCATAACGCGGCTGCGATCTGGCAACAGCATGTGCCGTAAGCTCTGTACTGCAATGTAAGGTTGGGACACTCCATAGATATGATTTGGAAGTACAAACTCTCAAAATATGTCACCATGATTTAATACACAACTGAGTCTCATAATTATTCACAAATATTATCCAACTGTCTTTCAATCAGGCCATGAAACTATAGGCTGTGTCGAAATTGGTGTAATATGCTACTGTGTGATTTTCGTATGGTTATTTGTTAGATCTCAGACATGTAATTTATTTTCAATACTGGCTGCACATTAATCTTAGTAGGGTTAGGTGAGCAATGTTAATGGAATTATTTCATATTACAATAATGGAAAGCCTACATTATCATTCAAAATTTAACATTATTTATTGTATATTTTCCTAGGTATGCTAAAAATTGTAACGTTTAATGGCATTACCAAAAATGAACAAACATGTATCGGTAACCAACGTTTTTATTTATTTATACTTGACACCTAAGAAGTTTAGCTTATTTGGTTACAACTAACTGAAGATGCAAAAGCATACGACAGTACAAGCAAACATCTTTAAAATAGAATAATTCATACAAGCATTATTACAAGTACTTTTCGTGCTGCCTTTAATTTGGTTCTGCACTATCAGGTTGTAAAGCCGTATAGGTCTAGTTTAAGTTTCAAGTACATAGTAGACCATTAAAAAAATTTACCTTTTGTGGTAGGACATATTTTCAAAATATCAGTGTTGTCATAGTTGTGAGACTCCCAAAAAAAAAAAAAAAAAAACTTTACCTATTATTTGCAGACTACATAGAAAAACTTTGCGCTCTCACAACCTAAATTGAAATAATATACAGTAAAACTCTGTTAAGAAGTTAGTTTCTAAAGGGACTGAAAAATTCAAACTTATTAACAGGGGAAAACTTCTTAAAAGGGTAATGATGAGAAAGTACACTTTAATGACCGGGAAATACATAAATAGGCGTAGGTCTCCTGGCCTTTTCTTTAGGTAATATAGGCCTACATTTTTGCAGCTGACAGGCACAAAATCTTACATGGACATGATATTAAACAATACCACGTACAGTAAAACCTCTATATAAAGACCCCTCATGGTTCTCTAGAATAAGGTCTTTATATAGAGGTGGTCTTTATAAAGGGGTTTAATTGTATAGTAAAACCCCTATTTTAAAAACCCATGGTTTTAAAAAAAAAGGGAAAGGGTTGTTATAGAGAGGTGGTTGTTATTAAAGGGGTTGTTATAAAGATGTTTTACTGTACCTGCTAAAAAAAACATCAAACAGTGACTTTTTCGTACAAAAAGAATTTATTGAGTCAGCACCTTGAAAAAGCATGTTTACATATGGGAGATACAAAGCAAAGTGATTGACATCTGGTGGTGAACTTCTGAACCTTCGGAATGGTGATACCGACTGCAGATGCTATTTTGTATACGTGTGTAGCGAAGCAATTTTAACTCTATAAATAAATACTAGGTGACAGTAGTACTGTTCTTTGTTGTAAAAATTAAAGATTTTTATTAAATTTTCTTTTCCTATATGTATATAAAGAGCACTGTCATTAGGTAACAATATAAAAATATCATTACAAGTGTAGACATTTTCACACACCACAACTTCTGCCAATTTGTATTCATATTATAAACAGTTTTCTATTACCTATTTGTATTTTCTTTTCCAATTTCTGTATGTATTGTAGTAAACACGTTTCTTTCATTATAACTGGTTTATTTAGAACTAACGAGGTTAGGCCTAACCTCGTCCATTTACTGAATACTAAATTATTAAAATTATATAGTCTTAGACATGTCTGTGCATTTGCAAGCATTAAAATGCTTAGCACGTGTGTCTTATTAAAAATTATTTTCCGTTTTATGTTTATTTTTGAAAGGTATATTTTTGTTCCAACAAAAAAAATTTTCCGAACCTACATTTGCAGAACGTTTCGTAAATACCTAGTAACACTAAAATTACAAGCTTATAATATCCCTTTTTTATACAAAGTATTACACGGTGGCTAGCAAAACCTGTAAAAAAATTCCCTGACTTTTCCAGGTCAGCTGCTCTTATTTCCCTGACCAACAAAATATCAATGAAATTAACCAGGTTGTATAATCACGACAAAATTTTTTTTGGGTAAATATTAAGAATCGCTACTCTTGTACCGGCCAAACTATTGTCTTCAGACACATAGTTTATTTAAGAAAAATGTTTTTAGAGACGTTATATGTAGTGCTATGCAAAAAAAACTTTTTTGTTAGGTTAGGTTACAAATTTTATATGTAGGACTGCTTCTATTGTCTCTATAAGAAATACGTAAAATTTTTTGTCAGTTTGCCTAATTTAGGTTAGGTTGCCTAATTTAGGTTAGGGAACCTAACCTGACTTACTGTTGTGACCCAATTTAATGTTTGTAACCTAATTTAACTTAAAACTAACACTGGTAAGTCATGCTGTATACTGTTTTTTTTTTTTTTTTAATATTCACACATATAGTTTATGTTGATATTTATTACAAAAAGACTACAGGAGTGAAAAATATAAATGCACAGTGTCACAAGATCGGTAGGGTAGAATTCTGATAAATTAGAAGTAATAAGATATAGAGGGAGTCTGTGTATACAAACAATATTTTAACGATTTGGGTGATTTTAGCATTTTTACTTGAAGTGACACACACGTAAATTATTCACAAAAATTTTTATTTATTAGGACAAGTTTTCATTCATTAAAATTGAGATTAGAAGAAAGAAAATTGTTTCATTTGCTAGTTAACTTCTGATACATTTATATTATACTTTGAATTAGAAAGTAGCATACTATATTTACTGATTTTAAACTGCATGTGAAATTTACATGCATCCACGTATTATTCTCTCGCTTTATTTCTGACCAGTGGTATCGGGTATCGGAATATCGGTGGAAAATATTTATATTGGCATATATCGGCATCTGCAAAAATACTGGTATCGGGTCAGCTCTACTGATTTGGTTGTACAATCTGTGTTCTTAAATAATGTCCTGTTCAATTAATTTATTTATAATAAAAAATAAAAAACCTAATTTGGCAGTACAAAGACATCTGTGTTTATAAATAATGTCTTGTTCAATTAATTTATGCCACACATATGGTTAAAAACAGTCATAAAAACTAGTAATTACACATGTAGAAGCAACATTTTTACAAAAAAATTATAAAACCAATGAAGATTTATTAATAAACACATATAAAGAAAAATATCTTTAGGCACGAGTGATTTATAATGCTGAACTGCCAACTCCAATCACAGCCATCAGTACACCTTAAGGCCTACCTTAACGAAATGTTGAATCTTCAATTCAAAGCATTTAGAGTAAAACTACTAAACACAGTCTTTTTATTTGCTTAATTTAACCTGGCTCAATTATAATTGTCTTTTGGCTTGAAAAGCTTTCCCAAGGTATTCGGAAAATTTCACGCTGAAACAAACTTCTCCATTTGATCCACCATCATAACTAGGCTAAAAATTTGTTCAGTAGCTTCAGTCTATGATTTTAAAATGTGACAACTTGGGGATACACTCTCACTACATTAGATTCGATACTCCCATCGGAAGCAAAAGCAAACTGTCAACTTACCACAGATTAAACAGTTACACCAGCCATATACTGCAAATAACCTGAATGATTGTCTACTTCTATCTTTGAATTATGTACAACCAGAAAACCCTGTTAACAACAACTCTGCATAAGTTGCACTTGTTTCTTCGGACGTAACAAACAGCAATGATTCAAATTTGAGACGTTGGGAGAAAACCACAAATGATAAAACAAACTTTTCATCAGAGGTAAAAAAACTCTCAATATTACAAATAAAGTAACTATGTGCAACACTTTATATGGAAATCATTAAACGAAGACATCAGTTCAGACTTTCACTGCTTTATTTCACCTCAGACATTCACAGCCTTCACTGGACCACAAGTGTCCTCTGGAGGAAACCGCGAATGATATAGTGAACTTTTCATCATTGGTGAAATAAAAACTCGCAATACAACTAAGACATCTGAATGAATATTTCAGTTTAGACTTTCACTGCTTTATTTCACCTCAGACATTCACAGCCTTCACTGGACCACAAGTGTCCTCTGGAGGAAACCGCGAATGAAATAGCGAACTTTTCATCATTGGTGAAATAAAAACTCGCAATACAACAAATAAAACTAAGACATCTGAATGAATATTTCACTTCAGACATTCACAGCCTTCACTGGACCACAAGATTCCTCTGGAGGAAACCGCGAATGATATGACGAACTTTTCATCATTGGTGAAATAAAAACACGCAATACAACAAATAAAACTAAGACATCTGAATGAATATTTCAGTTCAGACTTTCACTGCTTTATTTCACCTCAGACATTCACGGCCTTCACTGGACCACAAGTGTCCTCTGGAGGAAACCACGAATGATATAGTGAACTTTTCATCACTGGTGAAATAAAATCTCGCAATACAACAAATAAAACTAAGACATCTGAATGAATATTTCAGTTCAGACTTTCACTGCTTTATTTCACCTCAGACATTCACAGCCTTCACTGGACTGTCCTCTGGAGGAAACCGCGAATGATATAGTGAACTTTTCATCATTGGTGAAATAAAAACTCGCAATACAACAAATAAAACTAAGACATCTGAATGAATATTTCAGTTCAAACTTTCACTGCTTTATTTCACCTCAGACATTCACAGCCTTCACTGGACCACAAGTGTCCTCTGGAGGAAACCGCGAATGATATAGTGAACTTTTCATCACTGGTGAAATAAAATCTCGCAACATTTAACTACGTACAACACACTATATTGAAATCACTAAACAAAGACGTCTGAACCAATATTACTTCAGACATTTACTGCTTTATTTCACTTCAGACATTCACAGCCTTCACTGGACCACAAGATTCCTCTGGAGGAAACCGCGAATGATATGACGAACTTTTCATCATTGGTGAAATAAAAACTCGCAATACAGCAAATAAAACTAAGACATCTGAATGAATATTTCAGTTCAGACTTTCACTGCTTTATTTCACCTCAGACATTCACGGCCTTCACTGGACCACAAGTGTCCTCTGGAGGAAACCACGAATGATACAGCAAACTTTTCATCATTGGTGAAATAAATACTACACTATTACAAAAGAAGCAACTACTGCATGTACAATACTTTATGTGGAAATGTTTTAACAATGACAAAAGAACAAATATATTTCGTCAAACATCCACAATGAGAGCATACAGTAGAATCCCGTTGTTACTATCCCTCAGTGTCCATGAAAAAGGTAGTAAAAACAGGAGTGTCATAATCGAGAAATACGGAAACTTTAGGCTAATTGCCCACCCAGTGCCACTATAAGTAAAAATTTGCCTTCTTTTTCGCATAGTTTATATTCAGTCACCTCTGATGTAAAAAATACAGTTTTTAACATTTACTTCACAATGCCCGAGCACAACTCAGGGTTAGTAAGATGGCTGAGTTTACTATGCCCAAGCACCATTCATTTTCTATGTTACAGTGCTTTCCTGCCGTCTAATTCGACGATAGCCAGAGCACCGCTCGTTCCTAATATAAAGCTCTCCTTCAAGAAGTTCCAAAAAAAAATTTGCTAGATGGCATTTGCCACCTAGCACAGTAGAGACGTTCATATTTTAGAACTGCACATTTTTTTCGTCGTAACATGCAGCGCACTATGTTTTGCCGATTATAGTGAATTGTTTCTGAATTCAGGATTGGAAATGGATGATAGTGAGACTGATTTAGATGACTATTCAGAATATATTCCCGAAACCGGTTTGTGTGTAATTATTTATTTATTTTTTTTCAATTTTTTTCACTGTAACTGTTTGCCGCTTAGAAAGTGTTAATAGTGAAGAATTATTATATTGTGTATTCAGTCATCTAACACTGACATAAAAATAGTAGTACATGCTTTTTTGTTTCGGATCACACGAGTACGAAAATCCCGTAATTTTTTTGTGTACCACAGGCTCATTTTCGCTGCAGTGATAGCTTACTCTGCAGTAATTTTCCTCAAAAACAATTAGAAAACATATTACTTCCTTTAAAAAAACATGAAACAGCTTCGGAGTTTTCTATGCGTCACACAAGTGAAGCAAAGCAGATGACACGGCAGACATGCCCGCGTCGCACAAGGTGGGGCGTCAGAACGAGCATGGCTTGCCTCGCAACACGTTGCGTGCTGCACGCTGAAATGCCTAGCGACGCGAATGAACCTGGCTCCAAATCGCTCTGCACATTGTGCACAGGCCTTTCCACCTCCTATGGCCCACTCCTCCCCCTCACTTTTGCATCATTGTAAAAGTTGTTTACGTTTGGTAGCTCCAAGCACTGCAGGATAAGCCCTCATGTGTTAACGTTTAGTTGTGTCGCTAGGTTCTAGTCACGACTGCGGCCGGCCTTTGGTAGCACAAGCAGAATAAACACTCACAAAATGTGGCGTAATTTAAATCATTTAGTGAAGAATTGAATTTTTTGTCAACACTGTGCACAAAAGCCTGATCAAAGATCTTACTACGAAGCAGTGTTCACTGTGAATTACAATAACGGGCTGCTGGCTTAATTTGTGGCTTCGCAGCATAATTTTTTTATTGAAAACCTTAAAAAAAATGAAGCGCACATTTTTTGGCACATAAAACTGCAATGTAAAATATGGTAACTGTGGTGACGATAGCTAACTGAGAAGGATGAGTCTTCACAGATTATCAGTCCTACGTAGGAAAAGGGAACCTAAACAATAATTTGTGTTAAGTTAATTCAAGAATCAGATTGTTCAAATGATTTAAAGTGATAAAATTGACGTGTAAAGTATTTATGGGCACCTAATTAATGGTGTGCGAGCTGGCAAACGCAAGCCAGCACCTCAAATGATTATACTGCAGGGTGAGAAGAGGCGGAAATGGGTGTGTGAAGACCAGCAAACTGGCTTTGTGTGGCAAGAGTCCCACTCCTCACTCCTCTGCTTTCTCACAATGCGGCCGTGTTAAAAGTTCCTGGAGCAGGGGAGGGAAAGCCAGCGCCTCGTGCGTCCGCACGGCAAGTTGTGGCCCGTAAGTGGGCATAACTCGCCTCGCGTGTGCACGGAGAGTGTAGTTTTGTGTACAGTACATAGCATGGGTCTAAATGAACGTGTTTTCGAAAGTCTGACTGCAATTGTACATGTCACATGTTACAAAAAAGCTGTATTTTCTCAATTTCAGGATGGACAAAAAACGGAAATCTCTTGAACTGTCAACAAAACTAAAAATTATTCAAGAATGTGAAAATATGTCCATCAGTAGGAGTGAAATTGGTAGACACTATGGATTAAGGCCATCTACATTGATCACCATTTTAAAAAAAACCTATGTAATAGGGAAGTCCAAAAATACCAGTGCTTTTAAAGGTGCACACACCATACCATGCTTTTATGAAACAAATAAAAAAGCATGGATGACATCACAGCTACTTAAACAATGGCTGCACAGCTTAGACGCCAGAATGGATGTAAAAAATCGTAAAGTGGTTTTCTTTGTTGACGTTGCCCGGCACACCCTGACATTAAATTGCAAAATGTGGAGTTGGCATTCCTACCTGCTATCTGTACTAGCGTTTTGCAACCCCTGGAACAGGACATTTTTAATCTACTGAAACGTGAGTTTTACAAGCAGCTAGTGATCGCAGTTATGAGGAAACTCGCTGCCAGCAAAACCATGTGCAAGTGGAACGTGTTGGAGGCAATTAGGACACTGGCAGTTTCATGGGAAAACATTACGCCCGAAGTGATTGCTGCGTGTTCCCAGGCACACAGGTTTCCGCAACAATCCTGATGATGCTGCTACTTCGTCGAAAGACATTGCCTGACAGTTCAGCCTTCTCTTGCCGGGCAACTAAACGTGTCGTGCACTTTTGTGGAATTGGTCACGATAGATAATCATGTTGACGTGAGCGTGGAGATGACAGACGCAGAACTTGATCTTGTCACTAGTCAAGACGACACGCCGGAGAAAGATGACAAGTATGACGAGAAGTGACGTAGCTGTGCCGGCGCAAGCGTCTGTCACGGAGGCACTTGACATCATCAGTAGCTTCTACCAGCGTAAATATGCTTCGACACAAGATATGATGAATTTTCAAATGACACAGCCATTTGTTTTGTCAGAAAGTATAGTGAAAGCCAAACAGACAAAAATTTATTCATTTTTTACAAAAGAAGGAATAAGTTTTAATTGTTATGTGTAATTTCCCAAAGGTTTGAAGTTGTGAATTTTTTTCTTGTGTTTTTGGTGAATGGTTTCAAAAGTGATTTTTGAATTTTATTAGTGTTGTTTGCAAACTTTTTTAAACAGAGATTAAATTTAGTTTTAATGTTTTTTCACTATTTTTATAGGTATTAACATAACATATTAAATGATGTACACATGAAACTTGAGTGAACTTTAGGTAAGCAAATTTTCAAATATTCGCAACTATGCACGCAAGAAGATAGGCTTAGAACACGTCTCTTGTAAACCAGCTGCAGCCGGTGCGGCATGCAGCTGCGTGACCTTGCTTGACCCCACCCGCCTGGCCACGGACATCAGCTGTGCGCATAGCTACACTGTGCGTCACGGCCACAAGTCCCAGCGCATCACGGCCGCACATTTCATATTTTCGCTGATAGTAAGTGCTGGTATATCTTTAAAATTTAGTTAATTAAGTTTTATGTTCATATCTTTCACTTTTTCTGTGAATTCACACAGTAAAAACTTGCATTCACATAATACATGAACAAAATGCTATACAGTAAAAGTCCGCTATAACGATAGTTTATATTGTCATAAAAAATTATCGCTATAACGAATTATCGTTATAAAAAAAATTAAAAGTTGTACCTAATTTACAAATTATTTTAATTCTGATACATGAATTGTCTGTGCATAACACAATAAAAGCAAAGATTTAATCATATAATTAGTTGGCGGAACATTTACATGGTATAAAATGCACTCACTTAAATGGACGTACGTGTATAACAAGGGACGGGTACATAAAGCGGCAAGCTAGCGAGCATTGGCAACACAGCACGTGCAGCTGTTGGCGAGCGCAAGGTTACGCGCAAGGCCGTTGTGCTTCCTGTTGTCGGGTGGTGGTGGTGGTAGCCGGCCGGCAGATGTGAGCTGAGAGGCACGCGCATGCGCACAGCGCACCACTGCTGCTACAGTCTGCTGTGGTCCGCTGGGTAGACATGCGTGCACGCAAAGTTATAAAGCACAAAACTTCACTTCTACTAAACGAAAACTATCAACTGAA
>PNEQ01015732.1:0-19886 GCA_003012365.1 Medauroidea extradentata
CTCCACTCGTGACCCGGGGAAGTCACGGCTGTGTTCACGTGTCTGAGTGTCGACAGCACCAGTACTCAGTGGTAGGCCCCGTGGGACGTACGACTGGGACTCCACTCGTGACCCGGGGAAGTCACGGCTGTGTTCACGTGTCTGAGTGTCGACAGCACCAGTACTCAGTGGTAGGCCTCGTGGAACTTCTATAAAAGATCCGCTGTGTTCAGGGCTTTTCCAAGATTGCACGACGCCATTCGTAGCGCTGTATTGGTTACTTTCAGTATAAATTAAACCCCCTTCTGGTTAAAATTGTGCAGTTTGATAACTGAACTTAATCTCTGGTCGTTGTAACCCAGGAGTCACAGTAGAGTGGTAGAGACAGTAAGTTGCCGTCAGAACAGGCACGCCATGCTTACCCCGCGAACCAAATGTAACAAGAAAGAGGTTTGACGAGGGTGAAAGAATATGAAGTGTCCTTGAATGTGTCTTGAAATAGGATAAATCAACGTACTGTATAGTTGTGGACATATGACAATAACATATTATGTCATCCTAGATACCTAATATGGGACTGCGACAAAAGTAATAACAATGAAAAAAAATTAGAAAACAAGGTACTGTACAGTTGTGGACACATGCAATTGCCATATTATGTCGTTCTAGAAACATAATATGGGACTACGAAAAAACAAATAAAAACCGAAATAACTTGAAAACAAGAGTATATTGGCTGTAGTCAACATATACATAAACAAAAAATAATTACATGAAATGAAAAATGAAATAAAAATTCAAAAATAAAAGTCGAAAAAACAAATATTCTTGTTACAAATTAGGACACCACAATCAAGACAAGCGCAGACAATACTAAGAAGAAAGCAATGTGGACACAAGACAGGATAACAACAACGACATCACAGACAACAGACTAGACGACACAACGATGAAGACACAACACCGACTTTTCAGGACGTTTCGGGAGCTGGCATATGGTCCCGCCATAAGGCGAAGTAAAAGTGAAAACTGTAAAAAAAATTGTACAGTTGTCGTTGTTATCCTGCTTTCTGTCCAAAATTGTCTTCGTCTCAGTACTGTCTATATTTGTCTAAATTTTGCTATCCTAAGTTTTACTGATAGTTTTGTTTGTCCTACGACTTATATTTTTGAACGTTTAATTTTTTCTTCTTTATTTGTTGGTGGCTGATTTTTATGGGGTCTTTCAAGATATGTTTGTTTTATGGATGTGTTGACTACAAACAAACTAGGATTGTTTTCTCATTTTTTCGTATTCCATTTGTTTATTCCTTGCTGTCATATTAGATTTCTGGGGCGACATAACATTGCAATGGCGTATGTCCAGAACACCATGGCATATTACAATACGCAGTAGCGAAACCTACAGAACTGTACGGGTCAGTGGAAGTTACAATATGCGGTAGTCAAACATAGAGGACTGTACGGGTTACTGGAAGTTACAATATGCGATAGTCAAACATAGAGAACTGTACGGGCCACTGGAAGATACAAACGTCGATTAGATCCGTACACTTGCAGCCTATATAGCTTCTTCGTGCTAATGTCTCCAGTGGATAAAAAAGGTTACTGCAATGTTTTCCCTTATGAAGCTTGTGTATCAGATGTGAACTGCTCTATCAGAGGCACGGAAACAGGAGACGATAATGGCCAGGCTTGACGAGAACCGCATCGCCAGAATACTAAGCTGGGACGCAGATTTTTATACTGTTTGTTTCATCTATGGGCCTTAATGCGGTGTACATATAATTTAATTAGTGGACATAAGACTGTAGTAAAGGCCAAAACAAGATTCTACAGTAGCTTTGTCTTTCAAATTTAAGTGATATTTTAATGGCGCTACAGTAAAAAAACCATTTTCAGCCATTTTGTGGAATACCATTGCATTTTAAAATTTTTAGAAGCGTACTTTCAGATATGTGTAATGTTAGTTGACAAACTTGTTTCGAACAAATGTCAAAGAGTTTCGCATAAAATAAAAACAAACTTGACACGCACACCATTCCTAAGCTTGACCGTATTAATAACGTGTTTCCTTCTTTCAACTGTTTTTCAATAATATAGTGTTACATAAAGAGCATACATTATATCTTTGTTTGGTACTTTTGTTTTAAATGTTTCTCGTCATGAAATTGAGTTAAAACCATGCTACGTACTGTCTTCAGCTTGTTGACAGCCATTTCAAAGAAAAATGCGGAACAGATTTCCGATATCTAATCGCGTTTAGTCTTAAAAGACATTACCTCTGAAACATTAGAAACAGAGAAGCACGGGTTTAAGGACTATCGAAATTTAGGCACTTATATAAAATCAACGGCCACATAAATCAAATGTCTCTTAAGTCATTTTCCTCCCAAGTATCATCATACACGAACACGAAACGTGGGACTGAAGTAAGAAGTTTTACGTAAACGTGGCGTTGTGAGTGCCTGAAGCGACTGTGTTTACCGAACAAAGTGATTTGTTGTTGTTGTTATGTTGTTGCAGTTGCCAATCAGGTTGTTACAGAGTTGCTTCACTTCAAACTTAGCTTCACATTAACTACTAACTTGACACGTATGTAGTAGTTAGGGTTATATTATTACTAACGTGGCGGTGAAAGATAGTTCGACAGAATGAATAATGAACCATTTGATATTGCCAACGTAGGACGATTACGTAACGTGTACGCGTGTGCATGAATACATGTGTAAATGAAGTGGGAATATTCAATGGGAATGATATAATATAATCATTTAGTGTTAAATATGCTTTTTTCTGTCGTTATTTTAATACTAAAATTATGAATGTTTTTTTCACGCGAACGTACCTTAAGGCGGAAGTGTTGAACATGTAGATATTTAAATTAAAATAATTAATCTCTAATGCCAACTACTTTTTTATAATGACGTGACTATTATGCTTTTTTATAAGAATAACTCAATGTTGAAATAATTTAATTTGATTCTCTTGTCTAGCAGTTGCAACAAATTTACTCTTTATTAAAGTTACGTAAGTAGTATATATATATATATATATATATATATATATATAATATCACCTAACTAATTATTTAAACCTAACGTAAAGTCTGAAATTTATTATGTTCTTAATGTCACGTAATTTCTTGTGTGTGCTACATTAGCTTCTACTGAAACATATTTTTGAATCACTCTACAGACAAGGTATTTATTAATGACATTGTTTAAGAACCCACTGAAACGAGTTAAAAATGTTGAGTCTTACCTGGGTTTACAGCATCTCCGATGACTATCAGCATAACTGTAGTGAGGAGCACAACAAGCATCTGTAACAGAAGAGGGAACAAATGTGTTTCAAGTAACATAGAGATCAACAACATGAGGAACATAGCTTCCACGGCATTAGCTTCATCGCCACTGAAGTCTATGTTCAGGCCAACTTGTTACTCAGCTTTCGTAATATCATAGTCCTCTCGGGACAAACTTCAGCGGCCCTGCCTTTTATACACAAATTAAAAAAATAATGAACTCTACAAGTTTCAGAAACTTTATCGTCTCGAAATCTCCGGAAATTCATCGCAAAGTTTCAACGTGAAGTGTGCTGAAGGAACAAAAAGTTAAAGAACACAGCTTCCCAAAGTTAATTCGCAAATTTAAATTACCTTCCCGACTTCTGTCTATTCCTTGTTTTGTTGCACTGCATATTAAAAGTACAAAAATACATTCGTAATTAATTTTTGTCTGTTACCAGCACGGCGAACAGAGCAAATTGTAGGAAGATGTTAATGATTAGAGAGATCACGCAAGGAAGAACTATTCTCTTTATAGATCATACATACGCCAATTAATAGCTTAATACAATTCTACGTGCTTAATAACAATAAGTTACAAAAGTTCTAACATTGTAACTGATTAAGTGTGCAATCACTTCTTAGTACATGTTACAATAAAACACAATGCGTTAATTAGACCTGGAGCTGTAGAATATTGTAATGGAATATGGGTTTTTATTTTTAAATGATAATAATTTTAATCGATAAATAAAACAAAAATTGTCGGAATAAGCAACTGAACGGCATACTTCGCAATTCTCAACCGGCATACATATGTTTAAAAGAGACGCTAGGTGAAAAAACCCCAGTTAAATTAGTAGGGATAACATATGTTAATCATATGTAATAGATAGTAACTTAACATTGTAGGATAACGATGAGGAAAATTGTTTTCTTGATGAAAAAGTTAAGTTGTTTATCGCAACTAAATGCATTACTTAAAAAGAAGTACATCATTCTTGGTTGTTACTACTATGGAGATGTACTCGATGTGTTACTTTTGATCCACAAAAATAATGATTATTGATTCAATGTTCAAAAAACCACTTCGATGTACCAATAATTTAGTTAGTTTATCAAAATAATAACTTTATAACTAAGAAAAAAGGGAAAAGTAATTCGTTTATGACTATCAAATACATACCAAGTAGGTTTTTCTTTATATTTCATTTATCCCTTGAAATTGTATCGTTAAGATTGTTTGTACAAATAAAACATTTGACTAAAATTAAAAAACAGGGACAATGAAAACAATTAAATTTTAACAGAAATTTTGCTAGCCCCTTAACGTTAGAATAAAAATAAATTCACGCTCAGAGAAAAGGTTTTTGTTAGGCTTTAATGTGCCAGATAAATGTACTTTTGTTGCAAATCAATAAAGAGTTTTTACAGTGCTTTAATTTGGTATAAGGAAATTACTTTTCGTCATACTCATTGACTTGTATTATTATAAACCAATTCATCAAACTACTGAAACATATTGACGAAGAGTTCTGAGTGCAGTAAAGATATAAACTGCGAATTTGTTATGTTTGTTTTAAAGCTTTAAACATTACTTTAATGCCGATCAATGTGCTTCTAAGTTGTGATTCAGCACGACTTTGTAGAAAACGCATTATATTTCTATATAGTTTTTTATTCTGGGGATAATCCATGAAAACGCTGACTAAACAGAGAGTAATATCAACCAAATGAACGTTAGCCCTAAAACAAACGGTAATATTTCGGGAGATAATATGGCTGGATCGGGCCAGCGAACACAGAATAACAGATGGTTTAAAGTTTATTGATTTCAATAATTAAAAAAAAAAGTTATTGTAGATGAGTTTCAAATTATTGATTTTAAGTTTCACGTTGCATAAATGTTTACATAGTTTGTTTCATTTTCTAATAAATTTAAATAACGAATGTTGTTGATTACCATAACATTGCATAAAAAACGTGTAGTATTAGATATAAATGATTTGTGTAGTGCTTAAAACTTTGTTTTACAAGCTATTCATCTTTGTAAGTTAATAATACATTTTCATTTTATAAATATGATATAGAAGATTATTTTCATTTAGACGATAATAGCGTTTCCTGTGTTCTGTTGGTCATTTTGCTGTTTTTTTAGAGAGTACTATCATGTTTTTGAAGAACTTTCATTATTTATACTTTGTTTCGTTTTAGGTATTAAAGACGTAATTTTAGTGCCTTATCCATATTCAACAAAGAAATGTTTTTAAGGAAGACTGTTTCGACAAATTATTTTCTTCTGCTACTTACTGTCGAGATAGTCTGTCTAATGTTTGAGAATGTATCTAATACTGACATTATTCTTCGTAACTGTTTCGGCACCAAATGCAGACAGGCAAAGTTACAATTTCGTAAGCATTTTAACTTTTAAATCATTGAGCTTTGAATATGCCATATTTTGAAACGCCACTATAAAAGTGAAAACACGTTCTTATTGGCTAACACACGTATGACGTAACCATACTTGTTTTAGTTGGCTGCTACCTTCTATGCATTACTGTGTGCATTGGAATTTTTCACTGACTTAAAAAAATATTTAAAGAATTGACTGAACCAGGTTACGTGAAAGCCAGCCCTGAAGTTACGTATTTTGATGCATGCACGGCTATATACTCGGCAATAATGAATATTTCACAGGTGTGAAGTTAATGAGTGAAGGTAGCAAGGCAGTAGTTCTCACACACTGCGACGTTTCAGCAATAGGTCTGAGTTTAATAAAATATTTTCTCTCGATAATGATTACGTTTCTCGTAAAAGGCAATCAGAACTACAATCTGATGGGTGGCCATCTCTGGGTGAGTTTCCCAAGACCCTGCTCACCCCTCGAATTATCGGCCAATAACGGACGCCTTGAACTCGCCTATTGGCTGTTAACTTATCAGTCTTTGTAACAGTCAAAAACAGTACAGACGCTTATGAAAACTACATTGAATGTACTCGACAGAGTATCTAAATGTTCAGCTCGAGCTCGTCGCCAGCTTCACAAAAGTGTACCAGCTCGGTAGCAAGGTAGATAGACACCAGCTGACTATATACAGCGAGCTCGTCAAAACAGTCGGCTCCCGCATGTGTGCTTATGTTGTAATGCATTTTGAGTGCATTTTAACGAAACACACGATGTCGGATTGCAATATTTTTGTTATACAAGACATCTGGAGGAGTTAAAGAAGTAAAAATGACGCCAGAAAATGGATTTATGCATCTAATAAACTATGTAACTTAAATCAGCCATTTGAGAAACACCACAAGTGACTTAAAAGAAACAGCTGGTAAATAACTTAATACTAAGAACGTATATTTTGACTAACCTTCTAAATAAGGTATTGAAATTTAAAAGAAAATTGGTGTACTCACGTGTTAAACGATTGAGTTGCGTTCTTTTATGAATAAATGTGCATAAACCAATGTTGTGAACAATTTGACACACGTTTCTAGAATGATTGATTCAACTATGTTACTAGGTTTCTCAACAGATACATTTTTAAATTTTTAAATTTAGTTGCAAATGGTAAACTCTTGCTTAACGCAAAGAGCATTGGTTTTTAAGCCATAGAAACGTTTAACTTTGACATATATTGCTATGTAAATATTTGAAGGTTTGCCTTAGCATTTTTGCACTGTCTACGTTAATATCACTGAATTGAATTGCTATAAACATATATTTTACAAGTGCAAAATAATATTCTGCATTGTTTAACCTTGTCTAAACATGTCTGCCAGATCGGCGACTGAAGTTATCGCTTCTACAGATTTTGCCGTATTCTTTTTAAATGGCCGCTAAGATACTGCTTTTTGGATTTGTGTCCAGTCAGAACAATACCTACGAGGAGTAGATCCAGGCACGTGACTAACATTACCGAGTAAGATTATTCCTACTACATTTCCACTAGCACTTTACAAATGCTGATATGTCGTACAAAACTATGCACTATAAACTGCAACTTTTAAATTAAAAGAACTTATTCATTTTATGCTCACCTTGTCATATTGTACACAATATGTAAAAATTATCTTTACATACATAAACTGTACTTCTGCCACTAACAGCAGACCGTTATGTCTCCTCTTGTAGCTTAAACCACGCATTACTTCTTGAATTGTCAGAGCGCTATAGTCAAGTACTATTATACACAATTATACTCTTCGGAGTTCCAGCATAACATGTTTACGTCGCATAAACTGTATTATTTAACATAACGAACGTATGTTTATGTAGTTTGTGTGTACGTACAATAAAATGTACAGTATGGTGACGTCGCAGAGACATCAATATGGCGGTCCACGTTTATACCGAGCTAAAAAGGCTTCTCTTTTTATAAACGGTTTTCTCGAGTTATACGGCCGCAAATTAAAAAAGTAATGCACCGCTGTACATTAAATTAAGCACAATTCTATATATCAATATAATAAACGGGAATTCTCCTTTTACGCCTCTTTTGACACTTTACTTAAAATATTTTTTTATGACTGCAAATGTAATGTTATTAGTTTTAATGATCACAGTCAAGTTAAAAGTAAGAAGTTCAAATGAAAAATCACTAGTATTACGATAAAAAATTTTGTTTTTGCGAGAAATAGCTAAAGGTCAATCCATTTTATTTATTCCCTCCTTTCCAAACACTAAAAATTAGTTTTGTTCCTCTCCACGTACTTCAGATATGTGTTGAGTTTTACCATGTAAAAATTGTACTAATTACTCAGTATATCGTAATAAAAACAATGCTTTAAACTGAAAAAAAAGTGTTACAAAATATACATGTTTTTAAAATAAAAGCAAGCGTTTTTCAGTGAAAAATTTTAAAGTATTTAAATTTAATTTTTGAATAAAAATGGATATAAAAAGCAATATAGTGCTTATTTACATTCTCATTTCCTATGCTGGTTAACCCATTCCCAACGCAAGCTTTCGCAAAGCAGTTCACTTGCTTTTGGTACGTTTACGCACGATGTCTTCAATGTTAAGTATGCTCTTAGAGAACAACGACGTTTGAATAATAAGAAAACATTTATAAGATTATTCGCTTGAACAATTACTTTGGGGTGAAGCGAAATTTATTCACTACAATATATGTAGGCTTGTGTATAAATTTACAGGTGACAAAAAGAAACCAATTGTCTGAATTTAAAAATTACGCAGCATTTCAACTATGTTTACTTTATTGTACTTTACAAGCATGGTGCAACAGTTTCGCCCGCAGAGCTTTCTACATCTTATTCCGGCGCGCTATCTGTTTGCAAATCCTAAGATGCTATTGCGTGCCACACATGACGCATGACTCAAGAAGCGAACGCCCTCAGACGGGCAACTACTTTCTTATCGAAGAAGGGAACGTCCATTTCTATCCCAGATTGCTGGAGAGAGAGAGAGCGAAATAAAGAGAAGATGAAAGTTCGCCATTTCCCAGCAGCTCTTGGAGAAAGAAAGGTTTTCAGTGATCCTCTATCTCAGCCATGATCCGGATGAAGAAGATCCTGCGCAATTTCCGATCCGTCGTGAGGTGCGTGCGAACATTTCACCGGATGATATAGCTTAAAATTCGTAAATTACAAACTAGCACCGGATAATAGCATAACTAAGGAATTAATCACGATAGTCAATGTTCAAAGTAAGTGTCATGCGTTAGAATTTTTGGCACAATTTGGTCTTGAACTTTCTTTTCCGTTGTATTTGGAACCGCGGTGAGCGAGTGGTCAAGTCGCTCGCCTCCTAGGCGATCCGGGTTTGGTCCTTTAATTTCCGGATATGGGAATCGTTCCAGACTATGCCGCTGGTTGGCGGGTTTTCTCGTAGATTTCCATTTTCTATAGCTCCTTCATTTCGTACTCACATCACGCCACCTCACTAGCACTAGTTCCTGAATATAAAGCGCTGATCAGAATGTATTCACTCAAGCACCGCTGTAAGTTACAGAGATAGCAGTTCAAATTACTATCATGCAAGACCGGTGACTATAGTCAGCTCACAGAAGTAATTAGAGAATCTTGTGGTAATGTACTTCAGATCTGTGTCTTAATGCTATTCAAGTGTCAGAAACTTCAGCTTAACTAAAAAATCACATTAAAATACTTTTTAAAATATCATGCTAAGTAATTCCTGCTTAGGCTATATATTAATAACTGCGTTTAAAATATGAACCAAAACAATTTTTGTGCCGTTTCGTAATTTTATCACATATACATTGTTACGGGGAAAAAACTATTATAAAGGTAACTACAATGTGAAATACCTGGATGTTGATTGTAGAATACGGACACTGGGTAGACGGCTGTAGTTCAGATCTTTGTTAAGGTGAGAATGTGGAATGGAGGAATGCTAACGAATCGGATGAGCAGCATTCTACTTCGATATACTTGCCACTGTCCGTCGTAAACATGCAGATATCTCGGAGGCTGCAATGTTATTTATCTCTGCCAATGTGTGCTCTAGTGTGGTCTATGACATTTGTCTTGGGTGCGAGCTGCTGTCATCTTATATTACATGTACGTGTTACAATTGTAAGGAAATCCTCTTAGAGTAATACTCAAGTAATTGAATTTTTAACGTTTACAGCAACATATATTTATGGCGTATATTTGTTTCATATAATAAAATTTGTCTGCATTGCGACATGAGTAAATCGTGAGTGCATGAATTTAGCCTGGCTGGAGTGTTGGTAAGTTCTTATAAGAACATATCTGATAATTGCTTTGAGTTGCGATATTGTATTGTATTGTATTGTACTGGTAAACTGTTGAACAAACAAATATAATCGAATGCATACTGTTTAGGCTATATTCGAGTCCGTAGAGTAGTTGTTCCTTAGAATGTAGGCAAAAACTACCTGATATTAATAGGTACATGAAACACTGAAAACCTAAATTCAGAAACGTCAAAAGTTTTAAGAAAATTCTTCGAGCTTCGAATTTTCTTCACATTCATAACATAGTGAAAACCACAGTGTTTATGAGCAGAACTTATATACAAACATAATATTTTGACATAATATATACCTACCAACTGCCACGCCGTGTAACAAGTCTACCATTTATTTAAACAATTTCCACAAACATTCTGGATACTAGATATTACCGCATTCAAGCATATTTAACAATGGTAAAAATGTTATATGAAGTAAGCGGACTGAAAATGGTATTAATCTGCATTGTTCAGTCGTAAATTCAAAGTCGCTAGACCTGCGCTTCAAGTTGGAATCCAGTGGCACACAATCAGTCCTTCCTCAATACAATAATTGTGCCCTCAAGGAAAAGCCTTTAACGACCACTTCGACTACGGCCTTCGCTGACTACTAAGGCATTCTTATCCTAGTCTTTTTATCGCGAGACGAAATTCCTTGGCATCCAGTATTTCACCAAGAAAACTCGTAGCACGCCCTGGTCAATAGGGAAAGTTTCGCCTTGGATTTAAATATTACGTAACCAAAACGTTATAGGTTTTTAAAGTAACCATGCGTACTTATTCATTTTTTATAATTCGGCGATACGTACTTTATACTTGAACATATTCTGCCATGGAGGAATATAACACAGATGGAACTGTCCATTTCACATTGAGATTGAATACCAAACATTAGTGTGTAACAAACCTGTATCGCAAGATAAAAGGTAGGTAAGGTTTTATCGTCATGCGAACAAATTTACAGATGCATTTTGCTGTAACTAATACTTTTTACCACTATATTAATTAACCCTGTCCTTAATTTGTTTATAGTTGGCTGTCTTAAGCAATGCCTCATCAGAAGGCCATATAAAATGTCAAAGTTGCCTAGAACATAATATATATGATAGTGATGTTTCACAACTGAGCGTGCATGAATATTTGAAACCAGCCATTCACGAACTAAGCGACTGAGAGCTCCATAATGTAATTTTACGCCTAGCGTGTATAAAATAAGTTTTCAGTTTCTACACGAACAGAATGAAAACTGAAATTATTATTTTACCGCAAACATTTAAAGGAAAAATAATATAATATAGACATGCTGAGTCAGGACACGTAGGTTTATTTTACGAAGATATTGATTATTAAAAATAAATATAATATATAACTTTAAGGTACTCGTAGATATATCACTATGCTACTAATGTAACTAAAAAAAATTTCTTGCAAATAATAAAGGTAATTATTTATCTCGTACTGTTCAAGGGACAGCTTGAATGTCACGGTTGTGATTCGTAGCCGCCAGGCAGCGTATGAGTGCAGAATATGAGAAGTCCAGATACAGGAGCCAGCGGGCGATAACAAGTGTCAGTCAACGAGCGATTGTGGATCGCAGTGTTGCCGCGATGGCGACTATGGCTGTGACCTTGGTGTACCTCGGCACAAATTTGTTTGTCTTCATAAGTAATGCAATATTACAAATACTTTTTAAAATCATTTATGTTTTTCAACAGCTAACAGGATAACTCACTTGTAAAAGCAAACATATAAAACGTAAATAATTTTTTTTAACTAACTTAAGTATTCCAAATTTTTTTTTTTTATTCTAGGGCTGCTCCACACTCACCTCGTATCACCCCTCATCAGCGCTAAAGATGTAGCTTTTAGGCGGTGACCAAAACAATTTCACTTCGGCAGTGCTGCACGCAGAAAAAAGATAAAAGTAGGAATCTGAGTCCCAAATTGTTTGGTCCTCAATTTTTTATTCATATGATAACTTTGAAACGAAAAGCAAAAAAAAAAAAAAAAATTGCGTGGATAAATATAGAGGTTATTTAAATTAATTTAAATTCCAATTCTGTCATTTTCTTTATCAAAAATCAATGCAGAATCGCTCTAAAGTGTATTTTACAATGTGAAATGCAGCTAAACAAAGTCATATTTTTAAAAATATTCTCTAGAATGCAGGGCAACTTAAAACCAGCTACACTATATGTACTGACGCTACTTAAAAATTTTAGCAATAAATTAATTACAATAATAAATGCAAATAAGTGATATCCAGTTTTAACACTCAGCAATACCATGGCTACCTCGGACTTATACATCATAAAATATACATTTTAAATGTAATATGAACATTCACTTGCCTGTTTTTACATGGATACCAAAATATTAATGTTAAAAGTATTTGATAATAGACGATCAAACTTGTATGTTTACAAAATCACAAACACGTATTCTACTTATTAATTACTATGTTGACTTAAAGAACACATTTATATTACAATGTAGCAACAACCAAGTCACTGTAAAGAATCTGCACACTATAGCTTATTGACTGACTGACACATCAAACTTCAGTCCAAACCGCTGAACATAGAAACGTGAAATTTCCGTGCATTTCCTTTAAGTCGTAGGCGAGCACTAAAAAGTGATATTCTATATTCGGTCCCTAAGGGAGTGAAAATGTGCGAAAAGTTTTTTATAAGATTCGTTTACATAGTTCAAACAAGACGGCCTATCGTTGTGCCTTTTACATCAATGGGTCGACCATAAAAATGCATATTAACCAATGGATTTTTAAAATAAAAATTTAAAGGGGAGGAAAGACCTGAAATGCATTTCATAGTAATTATCTTTACGGATACAGCGTTTCTATTTGGCTTCTAAACGATAAATTTTTTTAAATATCCCAAAAATAGTTTTAGTGCCTTTTCGAAATTCGACTCATAAAGTGTAAAAAAAGGAGGGAAATGTGTTTTTTTATGAATCGTCTGTCCAGCTCGAACCCAACGGGCTAGCTTCGCGATTTTTACTTCAATTTGATACATATACAAATATATAAGATAGGACTTCAAGACGTTTCGAAATTCATGAATTAAGGCGGTGGAAAGACGTAGAATGTTGAAATGTCGAAGAGCTATTTACTTAAATATGATGTATATATGAAGACTCAAAACATTGATTCAGGATATTTTCCGAATTCGACTTTAAATAGGTAAAAATTAATTTTTTTTTCAATCCCTGATATATTCATACCAATCTCGCTGAACTTTTAGATATCGACGCGATTTTTGCATTACATTTATGCTTACTTAAACTCCTGAAATGTGGTTTATTGATTTTTCAACATTTGACTACTAAAAGAGTGAAACGTAATGAAATGGTGTGAAGGGTGTTTTCAATTAATCGTCTGCATATCTCGAACCCAACGGGCTATCGTCGAGGTTTCCACTTAAATGTTGCGCCCATAAAACAACCTTGACTGACGATAAAAACTTTTTTAATTATTATTTGATTTATTTTATTTTATTAATTTTTTTTGAAACTTGAACCCTAATGAAATGAAAATTCATGAAATGCGTTTTTAATGAATCAATAATTGCAATTGAACCTGTCGGGGAGTTGATTTTCACAGTATGATGATGAATACGTTAATACCCGCGAAGAGATTTCAGAACTTTTCTAACTTAGAGCTGCACTATTGGTCAATTCTTCACAGACACATTGAATACGCACTGCAAAGTTAAAAATAGTAAAAATACATGCAATGGTTGTTTCAAATGCTTTCTTTTTACAGGTGGTGGTCTCTTCCAAAATCGGTGACATACTGCATTTTATTAAAATTATTAACTTGCTAAGGAAGTATTACGGCAGGGTATATAAGTTTGGTACAATTCGATCAACTGTTTTCGTAGGTGTGGCCCTAAATCCAAAATAATTCAAACGAACACCACTACCAAAATAAGGAACATAAAACGTTAATGTTATTTTATGTTCGTTGTCATGAAAGGAATCGGTTAAGCTGTTCCAGATCCATATCTTAAAATATTTAACAACTATAATCGTACTACCTCTTTAAATTATGTTAACGCGACATAGTCAGCTTAGCCTGTATCGTAAAATCAAACCAAAAAATTGTTTAAAACAGCCAAATGGCATACTTCTAAACGTGTAACCAAATGTATGTTTTGTCAAAACCATATTATTTATTTGAAATTTTTTTTCGGTACGTGGTTCATAACATTATTCAGATATTGCCAAACAAACATGCTTCGTGTGTTTGAACAATCACTAAAATATATGCGATTATAATTATTAATTTTTCTGACCATGAAATCATGAATAACATATTTTAGTAAAGTAACCGCTACACAAATAATATCAACATGTAATTACACTGAAAACAAAATTGCATGCACCAGGATTTAAACCTGCGTCTTGTAGTTCGTCAACCGCGCCCTTTTCCCCTACACCAAATAACCTCGATAACTATATGTCTCTTTATATATATAATGCATGTAGTATAAAATATATAATTTTATGTCAATTTAATTTCGTATAACCAACCAAAAATTACATCAACAGAACGTTATTGTCGAAGCAAATAGTTTCCTGATGTAACTTAAACATTACCATGGTTTATTTAACGGTAATTTATTTGTTACATAGATATTAATATCAATCTTATATATTTGCTTGTCGAAACAATACATTTTTCTCAGTGGCGTATTTGTGCGTGTTGTCGTGTGTCTAAAAAACGCACGGTCGCGGCTCAGCAAATTAAAATGTTGATGGAAATAACACATTTTGCATTATACGTGCACGTTTGAATAAGTTTCGAAAAGAAGTGTAGGCCCTACGCACATTAGAAAAAAAATTTCGTTGCTATGCCGAATAAACAATAACGTAAATATAAAAACAAACAATATTTAGACACGGTATGTTATGCATAGTTTTTAATTCAAAATATGTTATATACATATCATTTATTTACTTGTGCAAATTCTTTCTACCTTCGCCAACACAATGTTACCGCTTACGCCTACTTATTTTTTGCTATGGGAAGTCATTTTCTCACCCATCGTATCTTTACATGTAATGTAATACGCTGCTCGTTACTGCAGATAGAATATAGGTGGGCCGGGGCGGGGACGCGACGTGGCATCTCCGCTTACGCACTCTATCTCCACAAGCAGCATGAACTGCTCATAACGCACTCTCTTCACGGCATTGCAAGTAGATATTTTTAATCGCGCGTGGCACTCCAGTATTTTACGCATCACGCGAGAACTGTAAGGCTTGTTCATTATCAATATACGAATTTGAAGAGTAAACTCGGCGTAACGACTTTATAAGAATGCATAAGTTTATTTATACTATACAACAAAAACAAAATTGTTTTAGTGAATTGTAATAAAAGAAAAAATATCATACAAATATATTGGATTCAATAACAAAGCTAGTATTAACCTCTTTCACTAAGGCGAGTAAAAATTACTGTTTAAACTAAGACTTCAGTCATCGCACCGTCATTACACTCATATTCCGTCAAATAGTGTCACTTCGTGGAGCTAATACAGTCAAACTTAGACAATTTTTTTTTACAATTTGGGAGAGTCAATCTAGTATGTATGATGCATCATAAAACATCTACGAATTGTCTACTTCCTGCATAAGTATTTCATTTGTCCTTAACTTAATTAATATTCTTGGTATTTTCGAACTAAAAGTACCAATTTTGGAGCAAATTCGAGAACCGCTCCCTTAAATCGGTGTGCGCCGGTTATTTTCTACAATTTTTAGCCACATCGTACAAGGCATGGAAAACAACGTCATCATTCTACACGTATAGTTGCTCATACATAAACTGCAGAACAATAAAATTGTTATAGGCTGCCTCTTAATAACGTTAGTTCGTTAAAACTCTCATTGAATACGATGTCTTAGTTTACGGTTAAGTGAGCGTAAGGTTGCAGAAATAAAGGCATATAACCAACAAATTTATATTACAGTAAACGTAGTTTTCGGTATTATGACACATATTTTTCTATATTGCCACGGATCTAAATGAGTGTAAAAATGTGCACTTGTTCCCGAATGGCAGCACTAGTGAGCGATATAATTATCTGTTTTAATTTTATATATATACACATATATATATACATATATATATATATATATATATATATATATATATATATATATATATATACATACACACATTTTAACGGCACCACGTATGTGCTTACTTATTCCACCCATGTTTTATAAAATACTTTAATATTTATTTTTGGAGCAAATTAGAGCTGAAAGGAATCGACTAATTTATAAGTAGCAATCGGGTTTTCATGATGGTCATGGAAGTAATACTGCACTTGTGAATATAACATGGCGTAAGACGTACCACTGATATAAAACATCATACACTTCTTACTCTCCTAGACTTTAGCAAAGCATTTGACAACGTTTATCACGATGATATGCTTGCTAAACTTCAAAGTAGTTTTAATTTCTTTACAAATTCAGTCGCTTGGTTCACGTCTTATTTGTCATGGTATGTGTCAAAGTGTCATCTCTAGCAATTTAAAATCTGATTGGTCAGCAGTCAAAGCTCGTTGCTTGGTCCTGTTTTGTTCACACTATATATAAACGACTTATCGAACTCACGTAAATACACCCGACACCATCTTTATGCTGACGATTTACAAACGTATTCGTCTTTCCCTTCAGCTTATACAATAGAGCCGTTGCTGTCCTTAATTGGTCTGCTAAAATGGAGTGTCAATTAATCCAAACAATCAGGCCATTTTGTTTGGTCGTAACTAGACGTTAACTGAAAAATTTACTGCCGAATTTTTCAAAAATTTTTATTGGCAATGCGAAAATCGAATTGATATCCTCCGTGAAAATCTAGGACTCATTTTGAACGGCACATCAAATTGGTCTCTACATTTAGTTAGCACATGTAGGAAGGCGCTGGCCACCCTTCACTCTCTAAAATGCCAAAAAATAAAAGTAAATTCCCCTTGCGCATTGAAAAGTATCATGCCCAGGCGCTCATTTTCCCGCTGTTTGGCTATTGTGTTGTGGTTTACAGCGACCTTACTGGCAAACAAGCAATTCGACTGCAGAATATTCAAAATACATGTGTACGTTATATTTTTAACCTTAAAACACGTGATTGTATGTCAACATTTTATAATGTCGCGGCAACGACTAGAAAACCGGCGAAAATTTAATTGCCTTCTCTCCTAAGAAAGGTTTTGTAATTTAAATCTCCTTCCTATTTAACAACCAAATTTTAATTACTTTCCCGTCATAAAATTGGTACCCGCTCGAAAGCCACTCTGTCTCTGCTCATACCTAATCATCTCACTAGTGCTTATTAAAAATCTTTCACAGTTTCAGCAGCACGCGTCTGGAATGCATTGGAGGAACATGTAAAACAAACGTTGTTTCACCCCACATTTAAACACGAACTCTTTTATAAAATATGAACGCTTGTTCTGATAGTGCAGTGTGTTCAGTGGATTATTTCACTTTCATTAATTAGGTGTGAATGTGTGCGTGATTGAACTGTGGACGACTTCCGTGATGTTTTTTTTCTTTTCTCTCTCTCTCTTATTTGTGTTTCGTAATGTAATTTATGTTTTGCAATTTTTAAAACTGTCCTTTGCTTATTGAATAATGTACTTTGATGAACTTAGATGTTGTAATAACTGTCATTAAGCGGTAGACAAAGGAACTCTGCCTAAACTTTGCAACATGTAAAAACAAGTCGAATTAAATAAAGAAATAAAATAAATATATGCATGTGTCGATGAGAGTCATGTCCGGACGCTCCGGGTACACGACTAGGAAGAGTAAACTGCCACTGGAGAATCCTGAGCACATGTGGCTATGAGCTAGACACAAGTAGTAATAAACACTGTAGAGAGGACATTATCGACCAAATTTTGTATTGCCTTTCTGTACTGTCGGTATGACACAAGAAACTTGCAGGCGGACGGCGGTAATCTATACAATGAAAATAAAAATGGGTAGCTTTTATGACCTCTTGTAACTTCTCACGTTGTCATATAAAACTACGAAACTTTTCCTTTTTGAATGTTGGTTAAAGATACACAAAAATTATCTTGAAATGTACGGGCCATTTACAATGCAAAGCCACCTAAAATGTAATTTATTTAGAAAAACAGTGTCTAACTGAAAATTGTTTGTTAGAATTGACTGGCTTTGTAAAACATTTATCTCATTCGTTTGAGAAATATATATAATCAATCTTACATTTACTTTTTTATTATTCATTATTAAATTATTTTAGTTGTTGTAGTATCATAAGCATGATTGAGAAATTAAAGTGTGCATGACTTTTACACGTAACGTGTCACTAGAAGAAACTTTTGTCCGAATAACTCAGAAGATTTACACTTGTAAAATTTCGATTATCTAATTTTTAAAAAGCGTTCTGCAAACTATGTTTGCAAATTACTTAATGTGTCTTTCAATTAAATCTTCTATTTGGTGCTCTTTTTCAGTGTAACAAAATCTCTCCTCCCAGGTGTCTTTTCACTGTTATCAATCATCACTACAAAAAATGCCATCCACTATATTCTTCGTTTCAGTAATATATATAACGTTTTTAGTTATATTTCCGCAGCGTATGATTCCTTAGTTTCTCCCTGTCTGTGTACAGTAAGATAAATAGCTGAACATGCATATAAATTATTATTATTTTTTATTTTTTATTTTTTTTTTTTTTTTAGAATTTCTGAAGCAAGAACTTTTACAATGCTTTGATTCTGATTTACATTTACGTTTTCCCTAGATTTATCTGAGATTAGTTTCTGCAATGCAGCTCTATACATATGTTACCTACGTACTTCATTGGTGCCCTTCTCTAAGATACATTATTCCCTTGAGGATGGAGATGACTTTCTCTAAGTTACATTATTCCTATGAGGACGGAGATGACCTTCTCTAAGATACATTATTCCTATGAGGGCGGAGATGACCTTCTCTAAGATACATTATTCCTATGAGGATGGAGATGACCTTCTCTAAGATACATTATTCCCTTGAGGATGGAGATGACTTTCTCTAAGATACATTATTCCTATGAGGACGGAGATGACCTTCTCTAAGATACATTATTCCTATGAGGACAGAGATGACCTTCTCTAAGATACATTATTCCTATGAGGACAGAGATGACCTTCTCTAAGATACATTATTCCTATGAGGACGGAGATGACTTTCTCTAATATACATTATTCCTATGAGAACGGAGATGACTTTCTCTGATATACATTATTCCTATGAGGACGGAGATGACCTTCTCTAAGATACATTATTCCCTTGAGGATGGAGATGACCTTCTCTAAGATACATTATTCCCTTGAGGATGGAGATGACTTTCTCTAAGATACATTATTCCTATGAGGGCGGAGATGACCTTCTCTAAGATACATTATTCCTATGAGGACGGAGATGACCTTCTCTAAGATACATTATTCCTATGAGGGCGGAGATGACCTTCTCTAAGATACATTCTTCCTATGAGGACGGAGATGACCTTCTCTAAGATACATTATTCCCTTGAGGATGGAGATGACTTTCTCTAAGTTACATTATTCCTATGAGGACGGAGATGACCTTCTCTAAGATACATTATTCCTATGAGGGCGGAGATGACCTTCTTTGAGATACATTATTCCGATGAGGACAGAGATGACTTTCTCTGATATACATTATTCCTATGAGGACGGAGATGACCTTCTCTAAAATACATTATTCCTATGAGGACGGAGATGACCTTCTCTAAGATACATTATTCCTATGAGGACGGAGATGACTTTCTCTAAGATACATTATTCCTATGAGGACGGAGATGAC